>JAQIWU010001160.1:0-18300 GCA_034696445.1 Isotomiella minor
TTCTCTCTTTATTTGTACGAATCGTTATTAAAAGTGGTCAGAAACAGGACAACTCGCACTCATGATAACAAAGTGAAGACAATGGTCAACGACGAATCTCCATCAATTCGTTCTTTTTCGGACACTCTCTAATGCACCACCTTCCACAGCCAATTTGAAGAACATTCCTTCTTCCTCCTTTAACAGATTTCGTGGAGAATCGTATTGCTACAAGGAAAAGACTTGCATCAAAATATGGTTAGAAATACTATGTTGAATATTGCGTCCTACTATTATCCTCCCTGCATCCAAGACCAAAATTTTATCGCAGTCGAGGACAGTGTTAAGACGATGTGCCACTGTGATGACCGTACAGTCAACGAACTTCGTCCGGATGGCTTGTTGGATTAATAAATCCGTTCTAACAATGGGAAATTGTTTAATTCAGTTGAGAGGACAGCTAGACTTACTCCTTATCTACATTTGCTGTGGCTTCATCCAAAACGAGAATTCTATTGTTCTGTAGCATGGCTCTTGCCAGACATAGCAGTTGTCGTTGACCCACGCTAAAATTACCACCACCAGTCGGAATCTCACTGTTTAAGCCCTTCTCTAAACCCCTGACGCAATCCGTCAGTTGAACATCTTCCAAGGCATTCCACAGAACCCTGTCCTCAATTCGCCCCGATGGATCCAAATTCATTCGAAGTGTAGCATTGAAAAGAGTTGGGTCTTGAGGAATGATAGATATTTTTGAGCGTAGCAACTTTAATCCAATCTGCATTATGTCCACACCATCAATCTCAATGCGAGACCCTTCGGAGGGTTCAACCAGACGGAAGAGACAGCTTGTGAGGGAACTCTTTCCGGCCCCTGTTCTTCCCACTATCCCTATCTAACAGGGAGAATAATAAGTATAATGAAAATCATTGACATGTCATAAGATTGCCACCTTTTCCCCTGATAATATGTCAAAGGATATGTTCTTTAAAACCGGGGGTTCATTGTTGTTATCCTGATGATATCTCAGTTCAGGGATGTCAAATGTAATTCTCCCTTGGCTTGGCCAATTTTGTGGAAGAACCTTTTCTGCAGCGAGTAATGTTTTAGGTTGTAGAATTTATGACTGATTGTGAAGTGATCTGCATGGACATACCTTCTTCTGGTTTTGTCATTGCTGCTTCCGGCGAAATGTCAATGTACTCCGTCACTCTTTCAACTGCCACCATTTGATTTTCTACCTCAGAGAAGTTCTTCACGCCGTTATGTAAGACCCTTCAGATGTGTCAGATATTCGAGTCATTTAATGGGAGGCATATGAATATTGTTTTACCCTATCAGAGTCATTGCAGTTGAAATTGCCAATCCAAAGCTTGCACCATCTGAAAACGTTTAAAATATTTGGAAAACATAGCAATAATGCATTTTTGATATTTGATACCAGTTTCAACCAATGTTAAAATCACGATGACGCAAATGACAAACGCCACACAAATCCAGTCAACCCAAATCCCTTATGGGTTAAAATATAAACCTTTACTTTAGCTTTTGGCACAAAAAGTTAAAAAACGTACGAAACCATCTTGATATCGCAATGTACATAAAGAAGGCCGAGCTATGCATGTCTTGATACTCTTCAAATTGCTTTGTCATTTGCCCTTGGCTCTCTGTCGCCCTTATTGTGGATAAGCCCAGAAGGGTTGTGCTCACGTGGGAATAAATCGGACTTCGAGCTATTCAGATAATTTGAGTGTAACAATCAATCATGCACAAGCTTACGTTTCTATTCTTACTCCTGCTTTCAATTCTCTTCAAACTCCTTGATACTCGCAGGTATATACCTTCCAGGTACCAAAATGCTGGGACGAGTATTAAGAGTGGGGTAATGAGAGACTGGTTCACCATAACGACTGCAAGAAGAGACCCCACTCCTGCTAAACATATCTGCCAAGCCGAACTTATCTAAGTCACCACCGACCCTTCTTGCGGTGTCTATACTCACCTGAACGGCGTCAAACAGTGTTAACGGGAGTATCTCATCTATGGAACTAATGTCCCGTGACACTCTGTTCAAGATGTTACCTGTAGAGAGTAAATAATGCAAGCATGACTTGATCCATAATCAAACTTATTGGACGTTCTCTTACCGATTGGAGTGGTTTCATAAAACCTCATCGGAGCACGCAAAAGTGACGAACAAAGCCTTTCGAACAGCCTTGTTGAGGCGGCACTGCAGACGTGTAAGAACATCACTGTTCTTAGGAAGAATACTATGAAGACCGTTGTGACAAGTATTGTATAGACTGAAACTTCAAAATGATAGTCATTCAGCTGCAGTGGCCTGGATTGGTCCTTAAAGTCTGATGCCCTGGGATATTAAAACCGTTTACACGAAACCATTGAAGTCTGCTCCTCAAACTCACCAAATCTTGAGCCACCAGTCAGAACTCACAAGCAGAACATGAGTTAAAATGCTTAGAGCTGCCAAAGATGCCCATGTCAGAATCCCCCCACCTGATTTGAGGTAAACCAGGTACAGGTCAGAACGAATGCTCCCAACATTGATTGTTTCTTCTGTTTGGTTCTCTGTTCTAACTCCAAATTTCTTTAGTTCAGGCCCCAAATCCTCTCTTCTTTGTCCACCATTTGACCATTGACGATGAGCAGGTTGTACGCAATCGTTGACATGCATCTTGGAGCAACCACTTCTAAATTGAAATCCTTCTTCTGTAGCGTCCTTTTTCAGGCTTGCCGCGATGGCTTTCTTCACCGCCGATGGTCCCACAGCATGGGTCTGTATGATACCTTTCTTCATGACAACAACTTGATCGAAGTGTGAAGAGGATTCGGACGTGTGAATTAGATTCACTTGATGAGTTACAAGAATTCTCGTTTTGTTGCTCAAGAACTTGAAAATACATCGGTCCAATATGTGCCTGGCCACTTCTGCGTCAACTGTACGTAAATGCTGTGAGCATTTGCATTATTATATGCGAGATATTCAAAGAAACCTGAACTAAGCGGATCGTCCAGAAGATAGACATCTGCTTCAGCATAAATGGCTCTAGGAAATATTATAAAAGTTTCAGGACTGAATGTCTTCATGAAAATGCTGATATACCTTGCAAGGGAGATCCTGCACTTTTGTCCTCCACTCAAAGACGTCCCTCTCTCTCCTACGAGGCTCATGTCCCCATTTGCTAGGTTGTCAAAATCGGTTTGCAACGAACAAGCGTCCACAACTTGACGGTATCGGGAGGGATGAAACTTCTTTTTAAACAAGATATTGTCTCTCAGAGTTCCAGAAAATATCCAAGGATCCTGAGAGGAGTAGGAAATTGACCCATACACTTCCACCGAGCCTGAGAATGATGCCAATTCTCCCAGTAAAGAATGAAGCAAGGAAGACTACAAATTCATACGCATATCAACATTTCAGAAAACACCACAAGGGTCCTCAAACCTTTCCGGAACCCACAGGTCCAAAGACTAACAAACACTCTCCTTGTTTAAAGGACAATGTGATATGTGATAAGGTATTTCCCTCCTGTTCTGAAGCCCACTTGCAACACATGTTATCAATTTTTACGGTTGCATTGGCGTCCTTAGCTATGGGTAGTTCTTCCTTGTCTTTGACTTGTTCAATGAGCAAAAATTCCTACAGCGAACAATGAAGGATTACGCATTAGAACCAAAGGAGCTTTTTTTTAGAATACCTGCACTCGTCTGAAGGATTCAAGTGAGTCAGACACGAAGAAGACAGCATAGGGAAACAAAGTCGCCAAAGAATTTTTCAGATTGTTGTAGAGAAAGAGGGTAACAAAGACCTGATATCAAAAAAATGGTAGTTTGGAACTTCTTCATTGCAAATGCACATTACCATTTCTGACGAAATCGGCGTCTGTCCCCAAATAGATCGGGACAAAAGGAGTAGGAAAATCACAAACTTGGGCGAAGTATATGCCAAGCTCAGATTGAAAGCACGCAACCAATTAAGTCTACTTTTAGCATGCATCTCAGCTCTGGAATAGAATTGGCACGTCGCGTTACCATATAAACTGACAATGCTGAACAACTGACCCGCGAGCAGCACCTATCCATTTCGAAATCGGCTCTTCCCAAGCGGACAATTTGATGAGTTTAATTCCGCCAAAAACTTCGCTCATCAGATTCACTCTAACATCCATCTTCTTCGAAATTGCCCGTCTCATTCCTGCAAACAGTTTCCCCATGCAGCCTCCTTGAACCGCAGCAAAGGCTGAACACGCCAATAATCCTACCAAAGAAGTCGGGCCGAAGTCATAGTACCACCAGAGGATCCATGTGGTCACAATCGCCTGGATCGGTCCAATCCATACGTGGAAAATCAGAAGGGAGGTGCGATCGAAGCGAGTGAGGTCATTGGAAAGAAGGTTGACCAAGGAACCAACGGAAGATTGAGGACCAGCCACTTGACTAAGTGTTAGTACCTAAGGATCAACCTATAAGACAGGAATCATTCATTAAAAAAAGGTGTGCAACTTACTTTCCGATAAATTAGCGAAGTGCACGCAACCCTGACTTGCATACCGACGAGTTGTTGTTCGAAGGAGAGTGGGTGGTTGATAAGGGTCTGGGCAATTATACTCAGACACAGGCCGAACACATGAGCTTGAAGTTTCCAGGTGCCAGCATCATCCTCCAAATTTGAGAGACTATGGATTATACCTCCAAACATTAATGGTTGCACAAAGCTCCTAGACAATATTGATTCATACAAACAATGCTCAGTGCATCACATTGAAAGAAATTACCGTAGAACGATTTCCGCAAGGAATGTAATGAACGCCAGTTTCAGAAACCGGGGACCGAATAGTTTCCATACCACCCGACACATGCTAGGCTCCCCGTCCTTTGTTTCCTTCACTTCTTCAGTCCATAGCGACTCTAGGCGTTCTCCAAGTCCCTCTGACTTTACAGAATTGGGAGGTTGACAGAGGTCCTTGATGCCCAAGGCTTGAACATTTCCCTTCCCAAGTACCCCATTCAGCCATCTGGAAAAGGTTGAAGGAATTGAGTGTATTTCACCAAGAGAAGATTGAGCATACCGAAAGGAAATGGCGGACCAGATACTCCCTTTTTGAAACTGGCATTCCGGAAGGTTTTCTTTTGCTGGCATAACTTTCCGTTCTTTCGAGCTAACTGTGCGTATCTAAAACGCACAATTTAACAATGCCAGTAAAGCCGCAATGTCGAATAACTAGTTCAAAGCACTGCTGTGTGGCACAATTAATCATAAAAAAGCTTTATGTTTTCACAATGAACCCGCAAGAGCAAGCCAAGCAGTTGTTTATAAACAAGCATTTAATTTATAGCTTACTTATGCCACTAATGTACTAACTTAATGGCACAATTAGCCAAGCTGGATTTTTATATTTGGTGCTTGCTTTCCAAAACATGCTTTCAAACTTGAGATATGAAAAAAATTCTACCTTTTCTATTATTGGTTTTGCTTGCTTTCGTCAGTCATGATAAGTTATGACATGACAAGACCATTTTTTACGAGATGCTAAATTGAAGCGTAAAGATGGGAGAGCATTTGATTGATTCATGAAAAATACCTTCCAGCGTTTCCCACAGCTTTTCGCGATGAGGGACTTTTATATCCCAAATTCTGGCGTCACAACAAAATGTACCCGATTGAAAGCATCATAGCATAGCATTTATCTACCTTATCTTACCAGGAACTTTGTAGATACTGTGGGTGGGGGTGAATATAACAAAAGTTGGCCGGGATAGTTTCGGAAGTGAAAATGGAATGCAAATTGTCATGAGAACATGATTTGCGTCTTGGTCATTCATCATTATCATCAATCATCATCATTAATCCCTCTTTGTCTATTAAAGAACAATTTTAGAAATCGTACTCTTGGATTGTGATTAGATTCAAGCAAAGGTGTATTAATGTTTGGTAAAAAGTTGAAAACACACCTTTACATTTTATCACATTCCACTTCCACACTCCACTCCCTCTGTATCCACACAATTTTAAACTAAAGAAAAATCAGGATAAAGTTTATCAATCTCTGGATAGATAATTAATTAGCCAATTTTGTCTATTGAGAATGTGAGTGTCAAGTGAAAAGACTTTTCTTCAAACCATGTTTACATCCAACATCTCTGCAGTAGAATGCATTGGAAGACTCCTTTCTCATCTCTATTCTCAATCAACAGGAACGATCCGTGCGACTTTAACTTTAATACAAGTTCTATGAGTACAAGGGGTGGAACTTTAGGTGTGACGCAAAGTGTCAAGCTAAAAGGTTTATTTGTTGTAATAATTGTTGCTGTCCTCAGCGGTGACTACTTTAATTCGGGTACAATTATGCGTAGAACCTTTTGATCATAAGATGTGTCTCAACTTTCCCCATTTGTTTCCAGGACCTGTCATTGTGGGTGTCCATGGCAATCGTGGTTGGAGTGGTGGAGGGGGTGGTGGACAACGTGGAGGAGGAGGGAGACGCCCTGTCGTCGCTCCTCAGCGATGGAACAACAACAATAATTACAACAACAGACCAATCTATTCCAACAACAATCGCCCTGAATTTTTAACCATTGGACAAGGACAAGACCAGCACCAGTTTGGAAGTGAGAGCACCAACAACAATGAAGAATACACGCCCATATCCACACTAGTCTCTCAAGCGGAGAAGGGTCAGGAACACGACCTGTCTTCTGAAGATCAGGACTTTAACATCAACACTCCCAGTCATTCATCTTCCTCATCTGGATGCCCTCGACCCGTCTTTGAGGACCCCAACGCGGCTCTCGTCGTGGATAACAAGTGCCAACGTGGCCTCTGTCTGGGGGACCTTGACACAAGGTCGGCTTTTCCAATGGGGTGGCGAGTGGTCATGGTTTGCGCCAAGGGGAATGTGAGGATCCGACAACCCACAACCTGTGGGAGGAATGGAGAGTGGTTGACCCATCTGCCAAAAACCTGCTCTCCACTTTACGAGAAGTACATAAAGACAAACAACATTGTAGGAGGAGGGCACTTGGCGTCCTTGCTACACTCAAATTCAAACATTCAGCCACAAACCCCGAAGCCAAGTCTTAACGATAGTGAGCATCATCTCAACATTCTCCCTGTCATTGACTTCAACGGACGCCAGTGTCCCATGCTGCAGATGAGGCTGTCTCCCAACTTCCTCTTCTCTTGCTACATGTCCCACGGGTCGGGGGAGGAGACGGAGAACTGTCTCTCTGCTGCGAGGAGGGTGCCTGCAGGGACGGTCGCGGTGCTCAAGTGCAAGCCACCCTTCTTCAGCGAGCAGGTGAGCAAGTGGACTTGCAATGGGGAGACTGGGTTGTGGGTAGGGAACTTTGATCACAATCTCAAGTGCTTCTACTCTCCCGAAAAGGGCACAACGGAAGTTCCCTCAACAGAAGTGACTACGACCACTTTCACAACGACTCCCTCACCATCATCATCAACAACAGCCATTTTTGAAGACAACACGATCCTTCCCTCCATCAATCCTTCAGCTCGCTCCTGCCCTATGCTTCAGATGAAGTTGGCCCCCAACCTCATCTTCTCTTGCTTTATGCACCATCAGAGCTCAACTGAAACGGAAAATTGTCTCAACTTTAGAAAGGTTCCTGCAGGGACGATTGGTCTTCTGCGGTGTAAACCCCCCTTCAGCCCCGTGAATGGAACCAACAAGTCCAGGTGGGTGTGTGATGGAAGAAGTGGGATGTGGGTGGGGGATTTCGACCATAATCTAAAGTGTTTCTACACCACGGCCACGCCCACGCCTCCTTCATTGTCGTCGACAAGTCAAAGTATCACCACTGTGACCGTTCCTATGACTACGATACCCATAACAACTCCCACCAGCATCAGTACCACTACTTTTACAACCTCGACTTTCAAGTCCGTCTCACAGTGCCCCAAACTGGAACCCCTCTCCGAAGGGATGACCCTTGCGTGCATCTCTCGTATCCGAGTCTCACCAACTTCCCCCTCCGAGCAGGTACTGCTCTCCTCCTGTGACACCCCACAGACCAACGGAACGGAGGCACGGTACACTTGTAACAAGTACTACGAACCCACAACAAGTCTTCTGACGACGCTTTATCGAAGATGTGGTCAGGATGGGGAATGGCTAGGAGGGAAAGGGGATTTGGGGATTGATGGGTTTAACTGCGTGCCTGAATGTGGGAGGAAGAACGACGTCCTCGTGTCCTACATCACGTTTGGAACTCCAACATTCCGTGGTCAGTGGCCCTGGCATGTGGCCATCTTCCTCCATGGTGACAATGATAAGAGTCGGGAATACATTTGTGGTGGCACCCTCGTATCCTCCCGGACCGTGGTGACTGCTGCCCATTGCGTGACCTTTAAGCAGAGCACTAGGGTGAGGAACATCACTCAATTCTCCTTCGACCTCGGTCGCCACGACCTGAACGATAAGGAGGATGACAGTGCACAGTCATTTTCTGCCGAGTCCATCCACGTTCACGATTCCTACACCCCCTTCGGCTATGACTCGGACATCGCCCTGGTCATACTCAAGAAAAAGATTACCGTGGGACACTACGTCCGCCCCATCTGCTTCCCTCAGGGTCTCAACTCTGCGCAGGAAGAGGTCATGTTGAGCGAGGGGTCCACAGGGACGGTGGTCGGGTGGGGGGTCAATGAGAACGGAACCGTGACGCCTTCCCTTCAAATGGCCGAGTTGAAAGTGGTGAGTCAGAAGGAGTGTTCCGCGGGGACAAGACGCCTAGCTGGTGGGACGATTCAGGTCAGGTCAACGACTTATTGCGCTGCCCCTGGTCAAAATAAAGACGGTGGGTGTCTGAAAAGCATCCTTAAGACTTCGTGAATAACCACATAAGTTGATTTTGTTATTCAGGGAAGGCGGTCAACGTGTGTTCAGGCGACAGTGGGAGTGGCATGTACTTCCCCCTAGCCTCTCCCAGTACCTCAGCCTCAGGGGCTTCGACGTATGAACGATTTTACCTCCAAGGACTGGTCAGCTTTGGAGTGGCTGATGCCAATAATCAATGTGATCCTAATCAATTCTCTGTAAGTCTGCTTGACCCATAATAACTTCAATAATATAATGTGACATGCATGTATTCATGATCCTTTCAGTTTTTTACTCGAGTTGGACGATATGCAGATTGGATAGTCAGAGTCATGTCAGAGAATGACGCTCTTTAAGCTTTTCTTTTTTTAAAATTGATGAAGCGCATTATGTAGGTCTCTGAGGCTTATTATTAAAAGTAATATGTTCAATAACGACTATTTGGGGACGATGTACTATTTGACTTTCACCAATTAATTGCTCATACCTTTGACATCGGTACAATCAACAACTGTTTGACAAAAACATGAGGCAATTTGAGACGACTCATGTTCTCAAGAGACTCACACATTTCACAAATAAATCAATCGGTTTGATGCGTACATCAGTATAAATAAATCATATTGTGTATTCAATGTTAATGATCTTGATAATCAGTAACAACAAATTGCAATTGACAAAAATTAATCAAAATTAAGTGTCAAATCAAATCAGTCACTGCGAACTTAAGATTCTCCGCAATAATCGCATCCACTTATCATCACTATACAGCGTGATCAATCAATCAATCAATCATTATTACAAATATCATAAGCACTTGAAGCGTAGTATAAAAAGCTATATCAACCTTTCATCTTCATTATTGAAGTTTTGGAAAATTGACATTGTCATTGTCCATAATGCACAACTTGTTGGTCTTTGTTCTCTTGGGATTTGTGGCTGGGGCTCACTCCCACGGCTTTCTAAAGTCCCCCATTGCCCGGACGTCCATTCAAACTAGGCCGGAATTTGGAACCCAGCAGCCTTACTGGTGAGTGCCACTTCTTAATCTGTGATAATATTGCCTATTGACATGGGGTGTGCTAATGTATAGGTGGGACAACACTGGCGTCTGGGTGGGTAACAATTATTATGATCACTGTCTAAGAAATAAAGCATAAAAGTATCCTTTTTAAAATCTTAAAGTGCAACAACGTTCAACAAGACCTTAACAATTCCCAGTGTGGCCGATGCGGTGAGGCTACAGGAAACAGGTAATTATTGCCCTCAGTCAAAAAAGTATGCGTGCCTATCAAGACATCTATATATTTTTTAGGGATGCCTCCCAAGGTGGAATTTACGACAAGAACGTCATTGTTGCAAACTACACCGCTGGATCTGTGAGTGTCAATTGCTTACACTACACGTCCTTTAGGTTCATGAACATATATTCGTAGGTCATCACGGTTGTCGCTGACCTGAGCGCCCCTCACGGTGGAGCATACCAAATCGAACTCTGCGCCCAGCAAACGGAATCTGACTCTTGCTTCCAGAAACTTAACATCCTTTCCGGCTCAGAGAACATTGTTCCTCAAGGTATTTGTGTCCCCAACGGAAAGTCTGGTGACATCAGTGCCCAAGTCCAGCTTCCCGCTGGGGTCAGATGCGCTCGATGCACGCTTAGGTGGACGTACAGGACGTCATATCCCGGTCACGGAGGCACTGACTGCCACAATCCACAACCCGCACAGACATTCAGGAACTGCGCTGACATTTCCATCAACTAATCAATTCGTCATATGTATCCTTTAATTGTATGTCCATTACTCGTATGGTTACCTTGGCAAAGTTTAATTGAAAGTAAATTCGAAATAGCTGTCCACGTCCACATGCAACACAAAGCTTTCCGTTTTGTGTGTCTTTCTTGTTGACAGTTCATTGAATGCGCCTTGTCCACCAAATGAGGGGTGATTATATTGATCTTATCATGTATCTTAAAAATCAACATGGTTACACGATTCATCAATGCATCAAGGAGTCTTTATTCCCCACTTTCCAGCATGACTATGATAACTCCACATTGCCTTGTTCTGCTTCTTACAACGTCGTTTTTGGTAGCCATGGACTTTTACAATTTGACAGCAGTACCTTCTTCATTTCATCTTCAACATCTTTTGTCTCTCACCCAAACAATCCCTTCATGTAAAATGAACACGGTTGTTCTCCTGTCACAACGACGGGGTAATGTGCAACAACTCTTATTCATTTAGGGGGCCAAGGTCTTTTAATAGTATTTAAATCCTCTTCCTCAGAAACCAATACTTCAAGACAAGAGCTGGAAATTGATACAAGGAAATTTGATGTCGCAATATCAACCGTTGAAACTGTGCCCAAAGGACAAAGCAGCTTTAAATCAACGTGCGTTATAGCAGTCACGAATGAGGTAATTTTTTATGTTTTTTTCTGCGGGTTCAGGATGGCAGGTTCAAGATTTATTCTTAGGCGGCCAGCTTTGTTCTGAACAACTTAGTTGAGAAAGGAAACAACCCTTTCATGGTTTTGCTCATACATGAAGAAGGAACGCTACTCTCACCATCTGAAGAACAAGAAATAGTCTCTAATAAACTCCAGCATTTGCCAATTTCATCAACCAGGACAAACTTTTACATCTTATTTGTTCCTCAACATTCTCATCAACATGACTTGATAAAGGCATCTATTTGGGAAGCATTTCAATTAGGAAAGTACGTCTATTTCAACGATTTATCAAAATTCAAGCACCTCTACATCACAACAAATAATGAAAGAATGCTGCAAACCAGCCTTACTCAGGACCCATTCCAAATTGTTGATAGACTAAATAGGCGCAGCAACTTCAGGGGAAATATGATCGGTGTTACCATGGAGGTATGGTTCAATTTCTCTCAATAAGTTGGTGTGGTCAATTCACCTTCCCGTTTGTAGAACGATCCGTTTCAACTTTCACCGTGGACAGTCGAGCAGAAGGTTGGAGGCAAGCTGAAACTTGTTGCAGGTGGTGCATTTCCTTGGATAGCTGATTTGCAGGCTACTCTCAATTTCACGTGTGTATCTATGCTCAAATATAAACAATGGACATTATCTTATGTCGATGAATTTTTAGGATGGAAATTATTTATGGAGATGCACTTACCCTTCGGAATGGCTCAGTTCGTGGCAAGTCTTTGGAACAACTGAATAAAGATGAAGCTGTCTTAAGTCTTAGTATTACAACTTTCTTGGACTACCGGGGACGAGTTGTTACTTTTCTTCAGCCATTGTACACCATCCTGTAAGTCAAGGTTGCTATCAAGTACATATCTAAGTATACTTTTAATTTATAGGATCGAAGCCTTCTTCCAACAACCGGCAGCCAACTCGATTCGAAATATTGTTGCAGCACCATTTCAACCGACGCTGTGGTTAGCTTTCGTCTTTACTTGGGTGGTGATGATAGGGGCAGTTAAAATTGTCTTCAACCTACAACTATCACCAACTGTGCCACCCCCAGGTCACATCGACACAGATAGCATTTTAGCCGACACTGAATTTGCCAATTCGGCTGGACTCTGGTCCTTTGCAGCGTTTTGTCAAAAATGTAAGCCCTCAAGTTTGCATCTTAGTCTATGAAACGAAACAATTATTGAAACATTTTATAGCCATGCACTGTACTCCCAATTCATCCACCATGAAAATCGTCTTCATCTGCGGTGCGATGTACGGCGTTTTACTTTACGTGGCTTACTCGGCAACTGTGGTTTCGCTTTTGACGACTCCCTATGTCCCGGTTCAAAGGTTTGAAGACCTCATCACACACAAGTTTACATTAACAATTCACAATCGGAGCGAAGCTTTTGAAACACTTCTGAAGGTAAGACTCTACATAGTCTCATAAATTACCTGATATGATTAGCCTGATATTCTTAGCAATTGATCAAGTTCTATCGCCTCAGTCAAGATGTACAAAAGGTGGGAACGGAGCAAGAAGTTTCCCATCTACTCTCACCCAGCGTCCCAAAAGCTTTTCTGTCCTACCCCGATTTATTTTACCAGGCAGCAAAGTCCCTTCAATACAAGGATCATTTCGTGTGCAATGAACTGGCCAAAGTGAAGATACAAGGTTTCGGCTATAAGAAAGGCTTCTTCGTCAAAAAGGGCTCCGAGTACGCGGAGATATTTAATTACAAGTAAATGCCACATGTATGCCTTGTCTGACAGTGCAAAAAGGGGTAATGTGTGATTTGTTACAGATTAATGATGCTGAGGGAACGTGGATTCAATTTCCGGTACCTTCAAAACTACAATAGGGACCTCCTTTTGTCTTGCCTGACTGAAAGTGACAAGGGCCTGCAGTTGCACTCAATGGACCTTCCACAAGTGTTTACTTCGTTTCTTGTAATATTTATAGGCTGTGGAGGAGCATTAATTTTCCTAACTCAAGAAATAGTTGTTGATATTGTAGTTAAAAAGTGGCAAGTCTAGGAGCGTTGCTGTGTAGCAGTAAAACTTGTAATTGAAGCAAAACATGTACATGAAAAAGAAGGACTATCAAAATTTTATGAAGACATATTTTATTTATTCACGGTCCATCGTTGTTTCTGGTATCGACGTGGTGGTGGTTGTGGTGGAAGGACCCTCATCCGCCTGGGGGGCATACTCATCCACCTCGGTTCTTCTGAATGTGTACAGATTTCTAGCCCTCTCCTCGTCGTCCCCATCCCCATTGAGTGTGGGGTTGGGGTCCCAGTCCAAGTAGCCCGAGGCGGATAGGAGCCAGACCCAGTAGGTGACGAGGAAGAGGAGGAAGATGAGGGCGACAACGACGAAGGAGTACTTCCGCCCCATCTCAAGCAGCCCTCCCCTTTTTACTTCCTCCACCCCTTCATCCTCAGGGGAGTTTGGATCCTTCCGCTTCTTGGCCCAGTACATGAGGGTGAAGAGGAGGAGGGAGCTGAAGACGAAGAAGATGCAAAAGACCATCCACACGTCGATCGCCATCGTGTAGCTCACCTCTGGACTCTTCTCCCGCACACTTCCGAACATGGCTGTCAGCGTCAAGAGTGTCGTCATGGAGATGCCGATTCGGGCCTCCACCAGATCCTCCGGAAGGAGGAAGGACAGCCACGTGATGAAGATGAGGAGGGAGGAGGGGGCGTAGGTTTGGACGAGGTGGTAGCTCAGCCTTCTTCGCGCCTTGAGGGTGAAGGAAAGGGCGGAGTAGTTGCCCCTCCGGAGGTCGTCAAATCTCTCCTCGACGTACATCCGGCCTGCCCCCAGGGGTTCCACGAGAGACAATTGAATATCAAAGTTGGGATCGGAGGGGTCATTCAGGTAGGTCCCAGACCGCCCCTCCACCTCATTCCACATGAGGAAAAACTCGGACGCATTGTACGCGTAGCTCCGGACCACGTACTGACAGGTTTGCGTGTCTGCAGGGTAGTATTCAAAGGACATGTCGCACCGGAGACGCAGCTGCGTTCGTGCCGTGTACACAATGTCCCCACCGTCCCGACCACCCAGAAACGTGAGGGAGGTTGCGGGTGAGACGATCCACGATTTGTCGGCTGAGGAGAGGTCGTCTGCCTAGACAGTATTCTTATAATTTTAGCTAAGCTATATACCTATGTAAGTTGGGTTGGAGTTCATACCGATGAAGACGTCGGGTTTCCAAATCTGCTTGAGGACGCTGGCGGCGTCGAGAACGACGTGAGGAAGATGCGTGTCATTATTCACTCCGTAGGTCTTCTTCAAGTGCTCGTAGATCCTCCAATCCACCCACTGGAGGCCAAAGTCCGTGTCTAGAACAATTTCCTATAAATTAAATATAACTACCTCAATTTTTAGGGTCCCTTGAAGAAAGAGTCTCAACCTGCCTCCTCCTTCTCCCGTATGTCCAATACTGCCCGAATGAAGAGGGAGAGGAATGAGTAGACCCTCCATGCCCGAACGGGGTGGAGGGGGAGTTCCCACTTCCTGTACCCTGGAGGAATAAAGGAGAGGGAAGGCGATGAGGACGTGAAATTGGTTTCTTCCGAGGTATTTGAGAATGGATGAGGGAGGAGGAAAGGTTTAACATCCTTCCCTTCTTCACCAAAACTAAGGGTCCTTAGGAACAATGTTTGTATCCACAGCAACACCAAAACTTTGGGTTCCATTTTTGACAAACGAGCGTATCTTACGAGGAAGTTGGGAAATATTTTCTAGCATGACCTTAGCTGTAGCTTTCCTCGTAACTCAGCTAACTGTGAATTAAAGTGAAATATTTTTTGCTGCTTTGAGCTTGCATGACGGGTAAGAACTGATGATTAGAAATGAATTTGTCGGAATTTGACAAGAAGAAAAAACTTGTTTTGTAACCCCAATGATTTTTGGGATCTGCGTGCGAGTCATTCACTGATTTTTTTGGCTAAGCTTTACCCAACTCATCATCAGTCACGTTTCAAATTACAAAATTTGGACCAAAGTAAACCTAATGCATTAGGTTGAATTTGCATGAAGTTGAGGTTCCCAGAGCACCCCACATTGCACATGGTTCAAAACTTTCCATTTTTCATGAAACAAAATCCCAGACGATACATATCTATGGCTTCGATTATCAAATAAACCCTAATCAATCAGTCCTTCCTTCCACTAATATTCATTCCATAATGCGGAACAGGATTCCTGTTGGCGAAAAAAGATAACTCCAATCTACAATAGTATAACAACATTAAGCGTTTTTATCACTGTTGATGAGCACCGATAACATATGACAACGATTTGTGGAAACGCGTTCCACAAATCGACTTTTCACAACGTACTTACTGATGGGCTCATCGCAATGGCCAAAATTATTCGGCGATTGCCAGTCTTATTTATCCTGCTATTGCTCGGCTCTTGTCTTTTTTTCTTGCTTCCAAAAGGGTACTCGGAATTTGATTTCTACAAAATGATAATCTCATGTACAAACAGTCGTGGCAGAATATCCAGACCCATGTCCGACAGAAAAGGGGGTTCCAACCTCCCATCCATCCCATACCTTGAGGCTGGAAAAAACAAGGCTCTGAACAAAACATGTGCACAATTTGCCACATTCGAAAACATTTTGTTTAGCAACTCGTTCTGGCAAGTAAGACATTTCCTTTTCTATAGACGCTGCCTACAAATTATACAATACTTTATACTTCACACAGTATCAGAAAATCGGAGGTCTTGAATTCTACCTATTCAACGCATACATGGACACAAGACCAAGACCTAAAGAATCTTTTCCTTTCGTAGTCATCTCTGTTATGGCGCAAGTTGACTCCGGAATGCAAGAAATTTGCTCCGAGTCATTTTGCCAACTATGGTCTGAAAATGCTACACAGCCGATAGTTTCAAAAGTATGATAAATATCAGAATTGAAGGCGAACACAATTCAGTATCTGTTATTGTAGGTGGTAGAATGTCGAAGACTTTGGGTCGATGGGTGGGGAGGGAAGTCTCGCTACATTGGACGCCTTGTGTCATGTCGTCTCCCCGAATCTCACAAAGAGTTTGTACCTTCTTCAGTGTCGCTTGTAGGCGAGCCTTGCTCCAAAGCTACGAACCATCTTAAAATTTATTACGACAAACCAAGTCACCAAGACAATAGCAGTCTGATGGATTCCGAGGCTCCGGAGACAAAAGCTGAAGACGATAGTACTGGGAAGATCGCTGTCTGCGTCAAGGGACTGGATTTCCTTGAAGAGTCCAAGACTTCAAAACTGATAGAATGGATCGAAACATACAAACTCCTCGACGTGGATAAAATATTTCTCTACGAGTTTGCCACACATCCAAATGTTAAGAAAGTTCTGGATTACTATGAGCTCCAAGGGTTCGTGGATGTAGTGCCACTGAGTCTTCCCGGCGTGTTGCCAAATGAACCCTCGCTTCGTCATTTTTTTGTGACGCAAGGGGTAGGTCATTGAAATGTTCACTTTTTAAAGTCCTCCATGTAATTATATGCCACAACAGAAAAACTTGATTGAGAAAAGAAGAAACGAAGTGCTCGCTTACAACGATTGTTTGTACCGAAACATGTATAATTATGAGTACGTTGCTGTGATAGACACGGATGAGGTATAACCACAAAAGAATATTTTTTCTTAATGTTTTAAAACAATGCGTCTGTGTAGGTGTTGATACCAGTGGACGAAATTTCTTTGAAACAACTCCTCAAAAGCGTGAAAGGAGGAACCGACAAATCTTCATACTGCTTTCGTCAGTCCCACCATTATATCGACATTGTTCCAGAACACGATGTGGAAGAACATGGAATCCCATCGTCAAACTTCATGCTACAAGTGAGTAGAATAAGAATGGAAAGAAGTCTGTGGCTAAAAGTTGTCCATTGACAGCATGTGTATCGCCAAGTCAACTTTACAAGACCTGGAGTGGCTGTAAAGTGTATTCACAGGATGGACAGTGTGGCTGCGATGCACAATCACTTTCCATTCTCCTGTTTGAAGGGTTGCACACGACACTCCTTCGACCCAAGCATTGATGCTAGGATGCAGCATTTCAAGGGGAAAAACGTTTTTGCTGAAGTGCTGAAGAAAAGCGAGGGTTGCAAGGGAGTGGATGAAATGACTTGTAGAGAGATTCATCTTACTCAGGACAGGTCCCTTTGGCGTTTCAAGGATGAGTTGATACAAAGGGTGAAGACAGTACTGACTGAAATAGGGTGAATAAAATGAATACTGCAAGAAATCTTACTGACTCAGATTAATTGGGATTTATACATGCAACTTATAAAGGGATAAGTTGTCACAACAAAAAAGCTGTTAGCACTTATTTCCACAGTTGCACAAGCAATTGCACTTGCATTCAGGAGCAGGACAAGTGCCTGCTGATTTCAACGGCGATGCTGATGGGGATGACGTCGGACTACTTGACCCAGAAGAAGGGGAAAAGATCGTCCTTTGGGGGTCATTTGGTTGAGGAAGCCGAATACTGTTTGTAGCACTGGGTTGTAAGGCTCTCATGGTTGTGCAATTAATGGAGAGGTCTGAAGGGAAGGGGGTATCCACTGCTAGGACCAATTTATCAAACAGGATAAATTCCTTCGGACCAAGGTGAGCTGTGAGTTCAATGGGTGTCTCTCCAGGGTAGATTTCCTCCCTCACCTCACTCCACTGTTTAGGAACAGATGAAGCTGTGGCTCCAGATCCACTAGTATTGAGGAGAATGAGACTTCCTCCATTCCCCATTCGAATTGGATAGAGGGACAGGCGTCGTTGGGAGTTTGAGTAGTACTTGATGTATATCTTCACCGCAGACGCGGTGGAGGGGTAGGCGTTGAGGGGGCTCTTGAATACGACATCCTTTGCAGATCCTGAAGGAGAGCCTTCGATGTACCACAGGCCAGTTAATGGAGGAGAGGGTCGAGGAGCCTCCAAAACTGATAAAAAGCCTCAAAAAACGCAGTCCTTGTCGAGGGTGCGATTACAAACTTTAAAACAAGGGA
>JAQIWU010001161.1:0-18296 GCA_034696445.1 Isotomiella minor
AAATATACAGAAAGAAGTGTGCGCAGCCCTACCGATCCACCTTGGATGACGAACACGTTCGAGAAGCCTTTTCAGATTTTGTGCTTCACGAAGTGCCTATGGTATAGATTTATGCCCCTTCCCTTGTTTTTATCTAGTAAAGGGTTGATTGATTAAAGGCGTTATTTCTTTGTGGTTAGGTTGCGGATGGATTTTTCGTGTCGAGGATGACGTGGGCCAAGGCGTTTTACGAAAGTGACATGACCGCCTCGGCCAAGCGTCTTTTCAAGGCCTTGTTTACGGAAAAGGAAATGAGGGACTGTACCCGCAGTGGCTATAATAACACTAGGGTGCTAAACCCTCTCAAAAGATTTACGATTTTAAGTAAGGGGAAAGAACCCAATTCCACGAAAAGAAGCCTTAAAACTTTTTTTTCTTGATAAAAGGGGTAGCTAAATGGATGAGCTTCAAGTACCAGGACCCTTACTATTTCCACCCAACGCTTCCAGGTCACAACGTCTATCCCACGAAGGAGGAACATGCCAAAATTGAAAAGAATGTGTATACAGATTTGGCGTCTCGGTCACGCAAGCGACGTGAGTAATTTAGAATTTCCAATTTAGAAACTATTTGTTTTCAATCCTACTTAATTAAGTTGCTCTGTTTGTATAGTTAAAGCAGAAAGGCATTTGTCAATGAAACCCATGGATGATGATGAGTGTCTTGGCCCTCTACCCCGTAAAACAGGACAACAACAACTCATGAATGAGGAATATTCTCCTGGGGAGGGAGAGCTTATTATTGGCCTTGGCCAAAGTGGTGACAATGACGAAGAACTCGATTCGAAGTCTGCAGCGTCCTTTCCAGGGGGAAGTGGAAGGAGTTATGGGAGTCCATATAGTAGCTGTGGCAGTGATAGAGACATGAGAAGCGTTATGGGTGGTGCAGGCCTAGGTCTTTATCCGTTCCACGAGGAAATGCCCGTCGGCAGTCATTCTGAATTTGAATTGGACGAACTTCAAATTGCATTCCTCAGACATCCTGACGAGTTTGCTGATACATTATTTCCCAATCGGAAGAATAAGTATATCTTTATTGTAAGTTAGTGTGCCAAACCAAATCCATATATTGTCTGTAAAATAAATGTATGGCCTAATAAGTACCTCTTTACGTCCAAAGGATGGCTTGCTGGTGGACAAGGATAAGTGGAGGAAGGCCTTCAACGAGGGCAGTGATCCTGTTAAATCTGCTTGGGTAAGCACAAACAAGTAGATATGTAATTACGACCTTTTAATCATTGAATTTGTTTTTCAGACTCTATTTCTCGCTATGTTCAGCACAGATGAAATCATACAGCAGCGTACATTGCATCCGGTTAAGAAGCTGGCTATTATCCGTAAGTACGAAAGTCAAGAAATTGAAATGTGCATTTTCTTTGCATATATGAAAAAATATATGCAAAAATATATTTTGTACAGGAGCCGTGAAATGGATGAAGCAGATGCAACCCTTCACTTTAGTAAATCCTAAGATTTGGGAAGAATGGCACAATGAATACGAGGACTGTAACTCCTTTCCCACTGAAGAAGAAAAGAAAAATATAGAAAGAGAAGTCTTCATCAGAGCCACCAGGAAAGAACGATCAGCACGAAAAATCAAAATTGCCGATAAAACAAAGTCAAGAAATGTGTGAAAAACAACCCTCACAAAGACCCTGACACGCGAGCATAAAAAACTGTCCAGTTTGTTTGTGCTTGCAAGTAATTGAAATATGAATTATAAAAAGACTACCCAACCTCTCTTTTGGGGTACATTGAGAATTCTAAAATTCTGTTTTAATTTTTACCATAAAATTCAATAGGCCTAAGCTTGATGACTAAGTTTTCAATTGTTTAGTGCAGGACTTCATTTTTTTCTGGTTAAGCAATATTGGATGCGTTTTGTTTTATAGAGAATTTGAGCATGGTACTTACGGTGTTGCAAATTCCACCGCACTTTGCACTTGTAGACCCTGGCTAAACTGCGTGACTGACTGCGTGACGTTGAAGCTACCATTAAATATAGTGAACTTGCATGGTAGGATTTAACCTGTTGCTCTGGATGTGATGTAAACCGAAATTGTATTCACAATTTTACGGCTGTCGCTGTCAGTGATATCACAGCATAACAGCTCTAGTAATGCTAGCTCTTTTGCGCACATAAGGCAATGCTTCAGGTATTCCAAATATCGAACAGCCACGTAAACTTGCCATCGCAATCAATTTCTTAACTTTATGTAACAAAAAATTACACAGAGATTATCTCCTATTCAGCATCAATCACTTTAGCCATTTGAGCTTCAACAGAACAGACTATTTATCTACACGCATTTATCATCAACTGCGATGCGGATCAAAGGTTGGTGAACGAACCAGCAGTAAAATCAAATCACCAGCTATGTGTCCAATGTACCAAACCAACCGATATAAATAACAACAAAGCGGAGAATTGACAAAATATTATCAAAATGGCTTTCGCAAAATTCTTCAAAATCCTTCACAGGGATATGAAGTAAGTCACTTTCTCATTGAAACTATAATTTCAGACAAAATCGTCTGTTGGATTGTTTAGGCTAGTCGAGGGGCACACAAAGACCGGAATCCAGCTTAAATGGATGGACATTCAAGGTTCCACGGTTGGAAAAGTTTTTGACAAATATGCGAAAAAACATCCTGAAAAAGTTTGCTTCTACTTCCAAAATCAGGAATGGACTTTCAAACAGGTATGAAAACAAAAGGGAAAACTTGTATTCCTGCACATCATTTTCTAACCACACGCGTTGTTTGAAGGTAGAAGAGACAAGCAACCGATTTGCGAACTACTTTTCCAAGGAAGGATTTCAATCACGCGACGTTATCTCTTTGTTTATGGGAAGCTCTCCAGATTATGTTTCCTGTTGGCTAGGTTTGAGCAAAGTATGTCCGTTCATATGTCTTTGTGCCATAACTTTCACTACCACAATTTCTTTACAGGTCGGAATAATCACTGCCCTGATTAACTACAATCTCCGCTTGCAACCTCTACGGCACTGTATTGAAGTTGCAAAGTCAAAGGCAGTCATTTGCAGTACCGACTTTAGCCCTGCAATTTCTGACATTCATGAGGGTCTTAAACTGCCTGTTTATATGTATGGAGAGCCTCTCAAACAGGAACATCAACTGAAAAATGGTTGGAAACACTTTGACAAGGAATTTAATCAAGTTTCAGCAGAGACTCCTTTCACTCCGAAAGATATTAACTTCCGAAGCTCTATATTGTACTGGTACGAATACGACATCTATCAAATATGTTATTGATAATGATGTTTGATAAGCTGGTGGTGATTGATTGATTCCTAATTTCACAGCTATACCAGTGGAACGACGGGAATGCCCAAAGGTAAAATACCTATGCTAAACGTATTATTTGCACTGTAATAATTAACTTGTTTGCCTATAGCTGGTATAATCACCAATTCCAGGTACGTTTATGACGTGTAGATATGTAGGACTGTCACTTTTCAAGCTTCCAATGAATGGCTTTTAGATTCTTCATGGCGTCCTTTGTGAATCATATCTCCTCCGAATTGACCGAAGATGATAGAGTGTACACCACGCTTCCATTGTACCACGTCGCTGGTGGGATGTTGGGCCTATCTCAAACGTTGGTTTGGGGAAACTCCATGATAATGCGGGACAATTTCTCTGCCTCGGCATTTTGGAAAGACTGCTACGACTACAAGGCAACTGCTGCCCAATACATTGCAGAAACATGCAAATACTTGTTGCAAGCAAAGGAGTCCGAATGGGACAAGAAGCATGGGGTTAGAGTCATGTTTGGAAATGGATTCCGCAGGGACCTTTGGCCACAGTTTGTGGATAGGTTTAATATCCCAAAAGTGACAGAGTTCTATGCATCCACAGAAGGCAATGCAAATCTTGGTATGTCACTTTCTACCAACTTGTACGAGTTGGGCTAATCCAAATTCAATGTATAATAATAATTTGCAGTAAATTACGACAACACGGTGGGTGCGGTTGGAGTCATTCCTCGTTGGATGGAAAAGAAATATCCTATTGCCCTCGTGAAGCTCAACCTAGAAACCAACGAGCTTGAAAGGGACAATGACACTGGATTTCTCATACTTTCAAAACCTGGTGAAGTTGGAGAGCTTATCGGGAAAATAGTCAATAATTCCCCATTCAGAGATTTCAAAGGGTGAGGCTTTGGCCTTTTCGAGACTCGTATTGCTAAAACTCTTTTCCTTTTGTATGTATTCATTATAGTTATGCGAACAACCAAGATGCAAATGAAAAGAAAACTGTGAGAAATGTATTTGACAAAGGCGACGCGTACTTCAGAACAGGTTTGCATGCAGCATGCTTTCACTTTACTTTCTTTATCCTTCAAAAAATTCATTTTTTAGGTGACCTGTTGTACAAGGATGAAGACGGTTATTATTACTTCAGTGACAGACTGGGCGACACATTCAGGTGGAAATCTGAGAATGTAGCTACAGCGGAAGTGGAGAGTGTGATTAGTTCTGCATGCAATCTAAAGGATTGCATTGCCTTTGGGGTAAAAATTCCTCATTATGACGGTGCAGCTGGATTGGCAGTGATTGCGGATCCTAACAAAGATTTGGACATGACTGCTCTGGAGACAAGCATCAAGGCTTCCTTACCACATTATGCTAGGCCACTCTTCATCCGAGTTACAGATAGAATCCCCGTAACAAGTAAGTTTTTTGACCCATTTTTATTACCTGCGTCTTATCGTCTTGTCTTGCAGGCACGCACAAATTGCAGAAAACAGAGTTTGTGAAACACGGATATGACCTGGACAAAGTTGGAAAAGACAAACTGTGGTTCCTAGCCGAGGGAAAGTACGTGCCTTTCACAAAGGAATACAATGACAAAATAAAGTCCAACCAAATCAAGTTATAACTTTTTGACTTTTTATGGTCAAATTTTAAAAGTTATATTGCTCAATTTGATATTACTGAATACCTACTAACCAACCATGTAATTTCAGACTTGACATCAAATGTTTGACTTATTGTTAGAGGTGGGAATTATCGTTCTATTTCAAAGCATCCTAAAATGTTAATAAAAGTGTTCAAAGTGTCTCATGTGCTCGTAAAATCTAGTGTCTAGGCTGATTCTTTCAGTCTGAATTAAACCCACAGGGACATTGCCGTGCCAACGGATGTGCATATTATAATGGCAAGAGGGATAGAGTTCACGTTCTCATCGCAACTTCCTGCTTGCAAAAATGAATGAATGAAAAATGAAGTATTTGTCTCGTTCGTCTCAGTCAGAGTGGAGTATGAAATAAAAAGCCTGCAAAATTTTGATATTCATGCACAAAAGAAAATTGTGGTCCTGCCATGAATTGGGCACATAGGAATTTATAAGACCAACCCTTTTATGCAATCTGTAGAAATTATACCCCAAGAAGTTCAACCTCGATCTTACAATTTTTTGGATCATTTCATTTTTTCTGAAGCATCCACTCACTGGAGAGACAGTTCATGTTCAACTGGATCAGCAAAAATCCAGTTTGTTTCAGACAAAGACCATTCAAGCACATCCCAACGTAATATTTATTTATGCCCAATTTTATGACTGATAATAACATAGCCTTGTCAGTCATTGGCACAACACGAAAAATATGCAAAACAAAGGACTTGAGCAAAAAAAGAACCGAGACCAAAGAGCAAAGCTAATAAAAAGCGTTGTGCAAATCTCACCCTGCCCCACCCACCACCATCAGGCTGTTTACTTGTTGGCTACGTGCATACTCTTGCTATTTACGTGGTGTCACATCATCATCGCCTCACCAACACAAACAACACTTTTGTCCTCTTCTGCTTTGCTACATCGTGGCTACTGCATTGTGGTTCTCTCTCAAATCTGAAACGCACAAACCATCTGGAACCGTGAACTGGAGAAGTTGAAAAACCCGTTCAACCTTGACAAAGACCTGAAGGTGAAATTCAACAGGGCCTTTCAAGAAGTGAGTTGATTCTCAAATTAAAGGATTTCTTGTAGGTTACAAATGGAAGTCACTTAAAACCATGCAATTTGTTTGATTTAGGTGATTTAGAAGGCTTTTTCCAAGTCTCGACAGGAGTAGTAGTATGTCGTCTCCGGACAAAGGTGAAGGGGTCAGCCATCCCACGGCAGGTTAGTTGGTTGAAATCCTTCATCATTTCATGTGAAACTAATGGAGTACCTCTGTCTTTTACCCTTTTAGTGAAGGTCGGGGGGATGAGGATTACTCAAAATAAGTCGCATTTAAAGGACAAAAAGACTGATACTCCAGTGCCACCGCCGGAAGAAGATGCGCTGAAAGTATCTACAAGGTAAGCACATTGTCCAGGGTTCCCAGGGGAACTAGTGACAATAATTGTTTTGTCCTTTAGTCCACCGAAAAGTGCTGTGACTGTGGTCTCTGGAGCTGTGAAGAAGGGGGATGCGGACTTCCCGAAAGAAGCTGTGCAATCTTTCCATGATAAGCCAATTCCGACTCATGACAAAGGTACCATTTCAGCAGTGTTTTGTTAACTCTGATGGTGTATAATTTTTCCATTTTTCCTTCAGGAGCTCCGACAAAGCCAATGGTGATTCATCAACCAAGGAAATAGGCAGGGAGCTTCATTCCCAATTCCTTCCTACATACATCTACATCCTAATTCCAATTCCATTTCTGGTACTTCATATAAATAACTTAATACATTTAAACTCATTCGAATAATTACAATCACATTAATGGAATATATCAAACTTGCTTAATTATTGTAACAAAATGTTGGGTTTGGATGTTAATTCGAATTAAACTTATTGCAATTCAGAGAAAGTCTCTTAAAGAATTTGAACGGCATTTATTTATATACAATCACAAGAAGTTTTAATCTTACAATATCATGATTGTTTTATTGATTCTTGCAGCCTAATTGCTAATGACTTTTGTTGACTGGAGGATGGTTGGTTAGGTTTGGTTGCAGAGAGAGGACCTTGGGTGTCTTGAGAATGCTTTGTTCGATTAGGTTGAAGCATCATTCCATTCCGCTGCTTTTTTTGTCACCATCAGCATCGGTCCTTGTAGAAGAAGGTGGTGCTGCAGCAGGGTTCCATACCACCTTTGAACTTGTCCCACTCTCCACTCTTTCCCCCTTTTCCATAGGTCTCAAATGTGCTGCCATCCACAGTTGTCTAATAAAAGAAAACAAAGAAACATACAAACCTTCACTATGATAATAAAGTTGGATTGATATCATTTTCTCAAGAAACCCATCAACCATCGCCCTGAGGCCCAAAAGAGAGTCAATTTCATATGAAAAAAAGTGTGGAGTGGTGCATTCGGTTCAACTTGAGACTCCGGCCCACCTTCACACAAAGCCAAGCGAAGCAGCCTTTGTGTGTGAGTCATTGAATTGTGCACTCTCTCCTCTGGAGCCCACAAAATACAAAATTGCGAACCTAACGCGTTTGTAGGCTGTGGGAAAATGCGAAGGACAAACAACAACAACTTCTCTCTTCTTCTCATTCATTAAATTCTCTCACCTTCATTAAATTAATTTTTAAACGTTCACAATAATCGTTTGTTGCGCAAGTCATAAAAATTTAAGCTTTTCTCTCCTCCATTTGTCTCATTGAAAGTGCAAAAGGGTTCGTTATTTGTAGAGGCAAAAATTGATTCAAAAAGTACCGAGCCAAAAAGTAAAACTATTAAACCGTTTGTACTATTCAACTATTCATTCTACTTTATACCGACGCGAAGGTCATTTATTTGGTCTGACTACTAAACTATTGATTGACCACCATAGAGGTGAATTCAATTGCTTTAGGTTTGGAATAAGTGTGTGTAATTTTCTCATTTTTCTTTGTTTTAAGGTGACTTTGACCGAAGATATCCACACTAACTCTCACTCAACCGACACAAGGATTCATTATTCTCCTGGATTAATTAAAGGTACGGAGGAAAGTTGGACCATGTATGCATTTTTTACATTGACTTATCGGGTGGGTGGCGGTGGCGCTTACCGAAACTCTTCGTAGCTTGTAGTTCCGTTAGTCATGGCCCTTATCTTGGCTTCATTGATGAGTTGATACCGTTTGTCCTCGCGTAATTCTTGGCTCAGGCGTTGCTTCAGGTCATTTGGATTTATTCGTACCTCTCGCACTTGTGGGAAGGTAGGTGGTCCACTGTCTCCGCTGTCCCCTCCGTTTTTGCCCGGTTCATTGTTCTTGCCAGTGTTCAGCATTTTGCAGTGTAGTAGTCTTGCAGTTGAAAGGGTCAAAGATTAAGAATGTGAGGAAATGTGCTTAAAAATTAAGTTGGATTGGCTTTATTTTTGTGCAACTTCGTTTATGAGTAATTATATCGATCAAACAATGTGCAGGAGAGAGAAAGAGTTACCACTCATTTCTGTGGCAATCAATTGTATTCGAGAACATTGAAAGAGAGTAGAATATTTCATTTTGCAAATTCAGTGACCATTTTTTGTATTTGGGCAGACAGAGTTTATTTTTTGTAATGACAATGACCAGTCTGAAGAGTTAGGCAGGTCACGTGGTGAAATTGATGACTTTGAAACCGAGTAGAAGCCTAACACCAAAATAAATTCAACGACACAAAATTGTAAGCAGTCTAAATTCTATCGATTATCTGCCTGTCTCTTGTGTGATGTGAAGCATAACCAACACGGAAAGTATGCAAACATTTTTTCTACGTATTGATTTTTTGTGCTGAACTTTCCGTTTTTCATTCACAAGAGTGCACTTTTACCACCCTTGTATGTAGTAATTGAAATATCCAACACTTGGACTTTTTGTCATACAATTTGTGGAAAATGCAATTACGCCTTTCAAAGTTGGTGGAGGGGGGAATCTTGACAATTGGGCTTATGAATATTTTATCAATGGTTTCTCAATAAATGCTGGTATAATGATAATAATAGGTCGATGGTTGAAGGTGTCAATATTGTAGTTATCTTTATGTTACTTTTTCATTTTGCAGAAGCTGAGTTTTACCAATCTGAACCTACTGTGTAACCTGAAAAATGTCTGCAGCCGATCCGGAAGTAAAAACTTCTCCAGTAAGCAAGCATTTCATCCAATTATTTCTCATTTAGTAAAATCCCTTATATTTTATCTTTATACATAGGAACCTCAAGAAAAAAAGGAACCTTCTCAACATCATGATTCCCACGACGAAGAGTATGAAAGTGCCGATGACGCATATGAAGAAGAAATTGTGGAAGAGATTGAGGTAGAAGAGGAAGTAGAGGAAGAAGAGGAGGAGGAAGAAGATCCAGAAAGGTTTGTAAAAGCGATAACACAAGTGTTGTAGTTGTTGTAATAGCCTTATTAATCATAAATTATTTGATTTGATGCTTACTGTAGGACACCCTTTCAGCAGGATAAAGAATTAGATGATGACGAGGACGTCAAAAACCCGCAGTTTATTCCCAAGCGTGGCTATTTTTATGAACATGACGACAGAACTAAAGAAGAAGAGTAAGTAAACCACGGATTTGGTTTTTAGTGTATATGCTGTCTATGAATTGTCATTGGATTGTATATTTTTTTCAAGAGGGGAAAAAGAAGAAGAAAAAGGAGTTGTGAAGAAGGAGGAAAAAAAGACGCCAGGAAAGGAGCCCGACCGTTGGTCTCATGACTTATATAATGAAAATGATCAAACCCCAAAGAGTAAAGATGAATTATCAAGAGCTTATGGATATGACATTTTTACCGAAGATCAAGCCCCTCGAGCTAGGAGGCGAAGACGTTATGGGTATGGCTAAGGATTTTGTAGAGCATAAGTTCATTCCTGCTAAATCATGACTTGATTCATACTGTAGTCGGGGACCGAACAAATATACCAGACAATGGGAAGACGAGGAAGCATATCAGAAACCTCGTGGAGGATTTCGAGGAGGAGGGCGAGGGGGCAGGGGGCGTGGTAACTTTCGAGGAACTGATCGTCGGTCAAATGATCAGGACGAGGTTGAGGAAGAATTTCCTCCACTTCCTTCTTCTGCTTCAAAGTCATCGACACAGCCGCAACAGGCGGTAAAGCCTCAGGTCAAGGACTTTCCTCAAGATCGCCGAGGTAATTTTGAACAACAACAACAGCAACAACACCGACCACCTCCATCCCATGAAAACAGACGTAGATACGAAAATGAGTTCGACAGAGGCAGAGGCTATCGGGGCGGAGGCCAAGGCGGTCGTGGAGGTGGAAATGGTAGAGGCAGACGGAATGAGTTTTCAAACACAAACAGAAACAGGTACAGGGATCAATATGACGAAGAGGATAACCGACGGGAAAATATACAGGAGAACAGTCAAGGTGCTGATAAATTTAACAAGCCAAGACCTGCACAAAGTGTTAGTGTGTCTTCTGAGAAAGAAAACAGGAAGCAATATCATCAAGCAAACGGGCATCCGAAAGATAGAGATACGCGGCCGAAAGAAATCCCCATTTCTTCATCAAAACCGCCGTTTACGAATACAGAATATACCGGTAGTCACAGCTTGACTGCGAATCGTGGTGGCAAACAATACCAAGGTCAGCAGATGTATCATCAAGAAGATCATAGACAGGGACAAGCGGGACAAAGTAATATTTTAGCTGAAAAAGGGGTTACGGATTTGCGCGATGTGCTTAATGCTAAACGGCAGCAGCAACAGCAACAACATCAAAGTAATACCTCTCTCTTAATTATTAACTATAACTACATACATGGTTGTTTTGCAATTATTCAGGCCAGCCTGAGAGGCGTCCACAACAAAAACTTCAACCGCAGCCAATTCCTAATATACAGCATCAGCAGCAACAACAAATACCATCACATTCTCACTCACCTCAGATGCAGGCACAGCAGCAACATCACTCTATGCAGATGCAGCCGCCACCTCAAATGGAACAACAAATGTCGACAAGTGGAAAACCGAAAAGATTTTCCACACAACGCCAGCGCCAAGGAGAACCACCATTAGTGAATCAGGCAGTACCTGTTGGTGTGGGTCCACCGATGGGAGGGGGAATGCCCCATTCGGTTGGTCCTCCATTAGGTCATGTCCCAAACATGATTCCCGTTGTTTCTGGAGCTGAGCAAATGGTCCCATCGTCAGTTCCCGTGTACCCTCAAGCCCCGGGATACTATGATGGACGTGAGTACCCTTAACAATTTTGCATTGGTTCAAAATTAATTAGTCGACATTCTGTTGCTCAGCTCAAGGTTACGAATCATCGGGCAGTCCCGTGACAGTGGCGACCGTAGCTACAAATGGAAGCTCGGTTTCTCCTTCTTTGTGGGCTCCCCATGCATTCACTAATGCACCATACCCTTCACCACCCACCGGTCCTCAGGTCCCATCGGCACAATATGCTGACCATCCTGCTTATCTTGCAGCCCAACAAACCGGGTCCATCTATCCTGCAAATCCCCAGTTTATCCAAGATCCTGGCTTAATGAATTACAATGCTACGGGACCACCGCCGTTTGCTCCACCGTACCATCCACAAGGATATCAAGGCTACCCACCAGTGGTAAACTTTGATTTGAGAACTATAGACTTTTAACACTTTCTGTCAGAACCTGATTATCTCAAAGTATACTTTTAAAATTTTCAGCAGAATCCAGCTCCACTACCTGAGCTCTATCATGGTGGCGTCACTTACTATAACCCACAGCCTCAGATTCATCGGCAACCTATTATGGCAGCTCCCAAACGTACGAAAACGGTTCTGCAATTAGTTGAGCCACCGGAGAAATCCAAGGGAGAACGAAGTGGAGGACAGTTTCGGGAGATGGTACACCAACAGCATGATGGTCAACATAGCCAGAGCCAATCTCAATCTCCCCCAATCGTAGCATACCAGCCGGACACAAATGTCCATGGACATGTAGAACCATCGGAACTCACTGAGCAATTCGAGAAAGTTTCAATTGCAGAAATGGAACTCCAGCCTGCACCCCAAGAAGCACGGTAGGTTATTTTGTAGAAGTGTGAATATTTACGTGCCTAAAATTATATTTCTTTTGCTCAGCTTCTGTACACTCCTTAGCTAAGGGAGGCTTCACAGTCTTGCGAAGCCTCGCTTAGCTAAGGAGGGTACAGAAGCTGTACAACGTTCTTGTTTAAATCTGAATAGTCATTTAATAATGGTCAGGATCGGAAGCTTAGTTGAGTGAGGAGTTAAAAGTTAGAGGTCGGCGCGTTGCTATTCGTGCGGTGAAGTCATAGTTTTGTCTTTTCTCTTTTATTTTCTCTTTTATACAAAACTATGGGTGAAGTTGATCACTCACATGACTCCCCCTTAAAGGGGAAGAATGCAATTCATTCTTTAAATCTCCGACTGTCGTTAGCCGTCTCTCGACACTGCATCGATGAGGTCGTCCACGGTTTCAGGAGTACCTGTTTATCCTCAGGATTAAAATCCGTTGAATCTTCTTTTATCTAATAGTAATAGCTGTACTGAACGTTGATTTTTAAAATTGTCTGCAGGAAACCATCTCCGCTTCCGGAACAGGAAAGCTGGTCCGCACAAATGGAAGAAGTAGGTTCACCTATTGGTGACTGCCCGGACACCAGCATTATTCCCGAGGTTTCCAAAAGTACAGACTTCGAGAGTACCAAAGAAGCTCGTGATCCACGTCCTTCGGGTTCCCCACAACCACAAAAGCAACATAAAGAATTAGATACAACCGAAGCCCCAAAGGATCGATCAACGCCTGAAAATTAATATTGGCAAAAATAAAACTTTTGACTAGACTAAATGGCAGAACTGTAATTGTTTCACTGTCTGTAACGGTTAGAATTAGATTAGAGATTAGAGTAGTATACTTGACTTTCAAGACTTGATGTAGGCTGTTTTGAAGTTGCATACCTATTTTTTAGTTGAAACATCACACGTCACATCACTCATTTCATTATTATGACTTAAGACTTCCTTGATTTTGTTAACAAAATAGCCTCCAACAACACTAAAATGTACTCGCACTAGAACTATGAAATGATACTTATTAGTTTGTGTTACACATATTCGAAAATTCCTAAATGGGTAGTGCATAATTTTTTGTTTTTTGTTTTTTATACGTAGTTATTTGCGTACTAAACCTGAATATTAGTAGTTCACAATAGAGTTTTGAAAATTTAGGACTTTCTTTCAATAACACTTTTCTTCGACATAGTTCAATATATCTAACATATGTATGGAAAGAATGTAATGGGTTACAGCTAAAGTTGTCTATATGAAAATTTCAAATCTCAAAATATTAAAGCTCCATATAATCCTGTTTAACCGAAACATCTTAAAGTTTTTTCATGTTGTGTGGAATTGAGCGTCACATGCAGATGACCTTGCAGGCATAGGCATATCAAAGAGTTCAGTTCTGGATTGAATATATCATGCTTACCATAATTGAATAATGATCCTACACTACGCAGCACGTGGGTCTTGTTTTTACACCGAAATGTTCTGTTCTTTTACTTGATTTTTTAAAAAAGTCAAAATGCCGTCAGTGATAAGCAAATTGGCCGGAAGCAGTAGAGAGGAAATAGCGAAGCGTATACCCAAAGATAAGGGAGCAGCGTTGCTGTTGTCCATTTCAACTATATTTTCTTCTACTTCCGCTATAATTTTGCTGAAGCTATACTCAAAATCTCTCAAGCTCCGAACAGAAGCGAAGGATGGGAAACAATCAAGTCGAGGAGAGGGCAGGAAGACGAAAAAGCAAAATCTGAACAAGAAATTTTTGGCTCAAATTGGTCCACTCCTGCGAATAATAATACCCAAATGGAACTCACCGGAAGTGGGGTATATGACCCTCATAAGCTCAATGTTAATTGTACGATCCTTGTGCGACTTGTGGACAATTTACTTGGGGACTCTGATAGAATCATCTATCATCTCAGGGGAAATCTCTGGATTTTTGAAACACCTGAAGAAGTTTGCGATGACAATGCCCATCATGTCCCTGACCAATTCACTCCTGAAATACTCAACTCGTCAATTGGAAATTCGGTTCAGGGCTAGGCTAACTGAGCACCTCATGCGAAAATACATGTTCAAGCTAACTTTTTACAAATTGAATCAACGCGTACAAAATGTGGATCAAGTCCTGACCACGGATGTAGAAAAGTTTGCACAAACTGTAGCTTCCTTGTACAGCCAATTGTCGAAACCAATGTTGGACATTTTGATCTACGTCTATGGCATAAGCAGGTACGACTAGGCTAGGCATTTTATACAATACCATAAAATGACTCTGACTATACAGGTCAATTGGAGCGTCAGTCCCTTTCACGATGCTGGGCTACTTGGCAATCTCCGCAGTAATAATCTCTATTCTACGGCGACCTCAAGCCAGACTCACAATGGCGGAACAAGTACTGGAGGGAGAGTATCGCTTTCAGAACTCCAGGATAATCACGAACTCGGAAGAAATTGGTTTTTATAAAGGGGGAAGCAGGGAGTTAGACTGGATCCTGAAATCTTTCTCCAATTTGTATAACCATTTGGATGGGTTCATTGCTTTCAAGTTTGTCACAGAGTTCTTCGAGAATTTTGTTGCCAAATACGTCGGAACGGTGGTTGGCTACTACGCCGTTGGTCGTCCCTTCTTTAGTTCTGAAGGGAAAACATTTAGTCATGCGGAATTTAAGGACAGACAAGAGACGTACTACAGATCTGGAAGAATGCTGGTGCATTTGGCTCAAGCAATTGGACGTTTGGTCTTAAATGGCAAGGAAGTCTCAAGGTGCCCCAAATTCATTTTACAAGATTTGTGATGACAAAACTGTAATTGCTATTTTGTAGACTTGCTGGGTATACAATGAGGGTCCATGAGCTAAACGAATCCTTGACAAGCCTTAACAAAGAAGAAGACAATTCGTCGTCATCGTCCTCCAAAAGTTCACGCCAACAATGGAACACCAAACAGAACCAGCAGGGAGAGTTCATCATCAAAGATAACGTCATAAGATTTGAAGACGTTCCAATCATCACTCCTAACGGAGATGTGCTAATACAAAAATTGTCTTTCGAAGTCAAATCGGGAATGAATGTTCTCATTAGTGGTCCAAATGGGTGTGGAAAGAGGTACTTAATTCTAATAATGACAGAAGCGAGTGCCTAAAAACCATGTATTTTTGAGCAGTAGTTTGTTTCGAATTCTTGGTGAACTGTGGCCATTGCATGGAGGGACTGTAACAAAGCCGGAAATTTCTAAGCTATTTTATGTTCCACAAAAACCGTACATGCCGCATGGTAGCTTCAGGTAACTCTAAAGGATTCTATACTGACTGCATTATTATTATTAATTCTACCAGGGATCAAATTATTTACCCCGACACTGTTACGGAGATGAGATCTAAGGGTGTTCAGGACACCAATTTGGTAGAGTTTCTACGTCTGGTGGACTTGGATGGGATGGTCCAAGTCGAAGAGGTCAATAAGAAAGACATGTTATTGGAAAGTGTTTGGAGACAATGCGAAGATGAACAAAGTCCAGGAAAGGTGTCAGCCAGCCCCAATGAAGAAGTAAAAACGTTAGGACAGAAATGGACCTGGGATTCTACAGCTAATTGGATGGATGTACTTTCCGGAGGACAAAAGCAACGGTAAGAAAGGATTCAATTCAAGAATTGAATGAGCTAAATTGAATTATTTATTGTGTGAAATAGATTGGCCATGGCGAGAATGTTTTATCACAGGTGAGACTCGTAATACCAATTCACTACAATTCTACAACAAGATAGTAATTACATATCTCTCATTACCCCCACACGACTTTAGACCCCAGTTTGCCATTCTGGACGAATGTACCAGGTAATATTCTACATTAAGTGTTAATTCATGAAGAAAATGACTGTAAAATTATAAAATATGTCAATTGAAGTGCCGTGAGTGTGGACGTCGAAGGGACAATTTACAAGTACTGTCGATCACAAGGGATCACCCTGTTCACTGTGACACATCGCAAAAGCTTGTGGGACTACCATGATTACGTTTTGCACATGGATGGGAGGGGAAGCTACAGCATGAAGCCAATCGATCATGCAAAAGCTCCAGAGTTTGGTTCCTAAAATGAAAGTCGTGTTTTATCTGTTGAATAACGAATAAACGAGATTTTAAAAATGACGAATGAATGGTCCTCTAATTGTAAATGGGGTTTACACTCAACCACCCCATAGGAAGCAAAAGTAAGATGCCGGAGGGCTGCATAAGGTGAAAACGCCCGAAAGGAGCAACAAAATGTGGACGTGACTGGATTCATGTAAAATGATGTGTGCGTGCGTGGGCCAAACTGGTGAAAGCTCAATCAATCTCATCAATCGATTTGAGTGAGTTTATATCCCAAACAGCATACACCTCTATTGTATTGTGATTGGGTTTATCTCAAATTATAAAATTAGAAACAGGCATTATACTCTAAAAAACAGTAAAACAATTTGTCCCATTTCACCAGTTTAGTTCAGTCTCAAGTTCGCTCAACAACTCCGCTCCGGTAAATAACTCCTGCACCACGACGCAGCCTCACCAAAACAAACAACACAAAAAGGCGAGTCCAATTGAGACAACTCCACAGTACTAAAGCACTGAAAGAGTTGAGAGAATCGTGCGGTGCATTTTCAGAATTTCATATCCCTCCACAAATATCCTGTTTGTTGTTGGTCTTGAATTAGTTAAAAGATGGATAAAGTGAGAGCATTGACCCCTTCGTTTGACCACATTCGTTACACCAAGGATCCTTGGGAAGCCAACTACGGGGTCCCCTTGAAGTACTACAATCAGCTCTATGGAGGAGGAGGTTTGATTCATGGGGAGGAACTTCCCCCCTTGGACACTTGGGCCATGATGCATCCTCAACCCCACTACTGGGTCCTCCACCCCAAGAACGAAGGGTCCAAAGTGACGCTAACGGAGAATCGATTTGAGGTAATCTCACTTTACCCCAGGGTAGAGTAAAATAACAGTTTTGTAGAGAATTTCTTTCTTTGATTAGGTCAATTTAGATGTTCACCAATTTCTACCGGAGGAAATGACCTGCAAAGTCGTGGAGAACTACATCGTTGTCGAAGGGAAGCATGAGGATAGGGAAGATGCTCACGGGGTCGTCTCAAGACACTTTAAACGCAGATTCAGGTACTTTGTCAAATAATTGTTCATATGCAATTCTAAAGTGTTTTCTTCCTATAGGCTTCCCGACAATGCCAAGGATGACCAGTTGCAGTGTGAGCTAAGTGCGGATGGGGTGCTCCAGATCAGTGTTCCAAGACTTGTGGATTCGCATCATGACGCCAAAATAGTGAAAGTCTTGCCGATTCACTACACTGGTCTCCCTGCAATTGGATTCAACTGAAAAGGAATTCTAACCACACCTCAATATTTGTAGTTACGTATAGTTTCTTGCATATTGCACTATCTTTCTCTAAACCTCCATAGCTGTGTAATTTGTCATTCCTTTTCTACAATACTAATGTTTAGCCAGTATATATAGTACAAACGAATTTCTAAAATGTAGAATAGCTTGGAACCCTAAAAATTATAGTGATTAAGTACTCATCAGAAGAAACTAGGTAGTTGCAGTTTCCGCTCTTTCTTCTCTAATGATGTGTCATCTCATCAACTCATTATTCGAAGAAATCATTAAACCTAACTGTTCACAATAATTATTGCTGGTGCCAGTGGACGATTCCCTTCATTTCTTTTATGGCACCCCCATCATGCAAGTAGTACCTTCCAATCCAATCCAGTTCCAGCAGAGAGCAAATGATGAATCCTTCATGCATGTAAAAAGTCCCAAGCAAGCAGAGACGAGACTCCCCATTGTTGCATTGCATTTCATATCCATCCAGATCAAACCATCATCCCTTCCAGTTCCCCTTGCCTTTTCCTCCCTATAAAAGCAGTGATAATAATAATAGCAGACAGAGGCTGCTGTTGGGGAACCCCTTTTCCTTTGTCATATCACATCACATCACCCTATCGTGCCTGCAATCGGATAGAGAGAAGAAGAAGAGATGCAATGCAAGTGTTTGCTGCTGGAAAAAAGTAGAAAAAAGTGAAAACAATTTCTCTCTCTCTCTTCACCCCCACCAGGCAGGCAGCAGGATCGAATGTTGTAAAAACTCTCTTGCTCTCTGTCCTGTTGCCAATATCCGTGTGTCTTTTAATTTCCACTTCACTCATTCACCAACCATTCCAAGAAAAGGCACAACACAGGCTGGGAAGCAGTTGTGCTCCTCTTTCACAAAAAAGTATAAAAATAAATAAAAATA
>JAQIWU010001162.1:0-18295 GCA_034696445.1 Isotomiella minor
TAAAGTTGCGTTTAATGATAACCTAAAATGATAGCCAACGTCTCGTTTTTGTTTTGTGAGCCGTGTAAATGTGCCTTATATTCCTTAGATAAGCAATTCATCATTCCTGGGATTATAGAATTAATTACTAGACGATCCATATTCATTAGAAATTAATTCTATAATCTGGAAGGACTGGGGCATTGTGGGACAATGTTCAACTCTTGTTAAACTCAAGTGCTGCATCATTTTTTCCTTCAAGTCAGCGCTTACAGAAGGATTGCCAGTTGTAAAATCGTTTTTCAAAACTGCAGGAACCCAAAGTCCCAGAAAATTGCTCTTCATATATATCGTTATTAAGAGAATCAGCATGACGTACTGAATGAACAATTAAAACTTTAAAATTGTGATTCTCTTAATTAATGAATATAAAGTCAGTCGCTTCAATGGAATAAAGTTACATGGACGCTCACACTATTTTCATTTTGTCATTATTATTCCACAGTACAAGCTCGACTTCCGTGGACTCTCGCCACGTGGAAGAAATTCACCGTATCGATCAGGAGACTCAGAAGATATGGGTGGGGCTGGAGGGAGTGACACCAAGGGAGGTGCTGGGACCTCTTCTGAAGGAGGCATGTGACAGTTCGGCATGGGCCGAAGGGGCAAAGGAGGAGGAGGAGGCGACGGGCGAAGAACGAGGGTCTCTTTCCTTCTCTTCTAAATGAATTAATGACCCATGACAAACGCGTTGATGGCAAGAAACAACAGGCCTTGAGGGTTAAAACCAAGCAGGAATCCCTTTGAATGAAGGAGCCGCAGATTCCCAAATTCCGACGTGGATCTCTTATTTTGATTATAAACAGAATAGTAATTAAGAACAAGGGCATTCTTTCACAGTTCATAGTCCAGAACAAATTACAAACTATGAAGGAATTTCCTACAGGGAAAGTAAAGAAGCGAAGAAGGAATTTCTTAATCTACTTTTCGAGTGAGGATGGGGGTAAAGAAAGGTTTCCATGGACACTCTCTCTCTGTAGAAATCTTTCACTTCGTTAGATCGTCGTTATTGGATTTTTCACGTTGTTAGCAGTGCTCGCTCACTGCTTTGTACTTTCCTTTCTTTTAATTTCAAAAGTCCGAGAAAATTTCCAGGAATCGAGCATTTGCATAAAATTTCCAGCTATTTTAAAGTAATTTATCTTTTAAAAAAGCATGCGAATGTAGCAGCATACTTGGACTCTATGCTCAGATGAAAGATTGGAAGGAAGGTTCTTAATTTCCAGAAACTTTAAACAAAGGAGAACGTAAGAACAATGAACAAATGGTTAAGAAGACGAATGTGGATTTGCTTTTGTCTGCATCTTTCAAGTGCAGATGCCTGCACGAAGGAAAAGAAAGTTTTCAGTATTATTATCTCCACCACCTTCCTTCTAAACTCAAGCGGGCAAACAATTCAGTCTGCTGCTACATAAATGAATCTTGATTTTATCTAAGTTTAATTTTATCATAGTTCGTTTTTGTTTAAAATTTACAAAGAGTTTATTCCGCTACGAGAAAGTTTACATGGAGAAAGTTGTCCTCTCACTCAAAAGCAAACTAACTAACCAGACTAAATCCAATTAATGCAAAATCTGTTTAAATGTTCCAACTCTGTATCAAAATTTATGAAACGTCAGGATTCTATGAAGCGGCAAGGCTATAGTCAAGGGATTACTATATGTCGCCCAGCAAAGCAAAACTACCACCCACCTATCCACCTTAAGTAAAAACTAATCAAGCTTCTTTCTCCCACGCAATTTGTACACTACTACAACTACGATTCCAATCAAGTGTAAATGTATATAGAACTAAAGTATCCTTAGAACTCACTAACTGTAAGCTTATCTGCGTGAGGGAGGCAGATTCATGTTACTTGAATGCAGTTGAAATTGCCTTGTCAGAGGGAACTGGTGATGCGTTATAGTTGTCATGTCCAATCCCCCCACCGTAAGTGGATTAAATACCTTCTCGAGAAGGTAAATACTAAACTAGTAAGAGCCCATTTATTTCCAGTGATTGATTACACCACTGGCCAGAGGCAGGAGGAAGGAAGAAAGAAAGAAAGATAAAAAGTGAGTGGACAGAGACATCCCAATTTCAGTGAGATAAATGACCAAACCTTTCTTGCTTTGGATGAAAAAGAAGCGGTCAAATATGACAAAGATTAAAACCCTTTCACAACTTTTAGCTTCTTATGTACGTTCCATCCATAGAGAAAGTCTGACAGGAATACGCTTCATTATTGACGACGGAGAAAGTATTTTCCTTCGCATGTTGTTGGCCTCTATAACCAATAACCCTGGAATGAGCCAACGGAGATGAAATTCCACTAGTAAACACAAAATTTCCTCCTCCTTTCACTCTGCATTGACTGTTCTTTTCTCCTCTATTTATGCCTTTTGGTGGAACCATCATTTCTTTAATATGACTTTAAGGTGTGCAGGGAGGACAGGGCACTTAGGAATTGAGGTCGTTTGAAGGAAAGTAAATAGCCAAACAAAGACTCCCAGTCCTCCATCAGTGGCGGAATGGACTCGAATGGAGAAAGCGGCAGATGGAGAGAGAAAGATTACGAAAGATCAGTAAGAAGATTAGATCCCATCCAACCGTCCGTTTATATTGAATACATACAGCCTTCTTTGAAAGTAGACTTCATCCCGTCTCTCTAGTTGGGGAATAATGGCAAAACTCTTCGTTGCTTCGATATTATGATTTTCCACCAACTTAGAGTTGATGCTAGGATTCAGTTCAGTTTGACCCTCGGGGTCCAATTATGTTGGCCAATCTGTTAGTTCCGCAATCTCCTTTCCCTCTTCTTCTTGTAGAGATTCGCTTTCTCTTGTACTCTCCGAACTCTTCTTCCCCAAGCGGGATCTTGTTCTTTTGTTCGTTGTAACATCAATTCAACTGCGTCTAATAATCCCATCATTTCGCTTTGATACAAAATGAATTGGTGCAAGTGTCCTGTCAGAACCTATCTGGCACCTGATGGAATGCTTTCTGCTGTTTAATGCAGGGGAAATAAAAGTTGATGGAGCCCTGGGGAAAGTGAGACAAGGGACATTAGATGGCATTTCTTTTACAGTGAAACCGATGTCACGGCATTCAACTGCATTTAAGTAATATAATTCATGCCTAATCACGACTAACTAACACCCTCGTGTATTAATAGTAGACATGAGCCCAATTGATCCTCTATATAAACGTGTTGGTTATGTAGGCACTCTCCGTTTCACTTTCACTTTCAGTCAGCTTTACAAACTCAATAATGCAAATAATTGAACCTTCACCAACGGTTAGATGTTCCTCCATTAAGAAGTAGTATTCCTGATGAGAAATCTCTCTCTGAGGAATATAGCGTAGAAGAACGCAACCGGTCATTTAGTTTCAATTGCTCAATCGATACTTTAAGTACACAAATTTCAAGTGTTTGCTTTGTGTCAGTTAGATAGAATAACTAAGAGGATATGTCTTCACCTGATTAGACAATTAAATAATTATACCTAGTATTACTAATCGTTATGCGTTGATTGTACAGGTATTAGATAGACCTACAAATTCCAGTAGAATTAGTCAGCATTATATGGGCAACCAGGGAAAGTGAACAAAATAAGTAAATATGTTGTCTTCCACGAAGCTTGAAGCTTTTATTTAGGTAGATAACCCAAGCCAGGTTTTCTTTGCATTCCTGCTAATTACCTTAGGTTCCAATAAATAATTACTTGATTACTCCATCCCACCTTCACATCATTAGAGAGGGAGGGGTTTGGCTTTTTAGGGTCGGCTATGCTTTATGCTAATTACAATGGATAGCTTTTGATGGTAGAAATTAATGTACATAAATGTAACGCAGCAGTAAAACAATCATGGAGAATATCACTGGCTACCTATAGCACTTAGGGAACCATAATAGCAAACGGAAAATCGCATTAATTGATGAACTACATAGAGTAGACGAAGATAGATGAGAATGAGTTTATAGATAAACTTTGAGAGCTCTAATCACTTTCAGATGTAGAAAGCAAATGTGACAAGACACTGATGTCTTAGTAACTTATAATTCATGATATGATAAGCTGTGTGAGGCTATAAGAGAACTTATATGTTTAAGGGAGAAAGTTCCGCACTGTAATTGTGAGTACTACTTAAAGTCTCCTCCTTTCCATAATGCTCGTACAATCATTAAATGTAGAATTGTTAGTTTTTACAATTTAAAATTTCTGTAGAATAGAAAAACTGCATTATATGCTCTCTTTAGTGCCAATTGTCGCGTGGTTGTCGCCTAGTTTGTTTTTCGATATGCCTTAAACATGGATATATGAATGAACTTTCTTCACATATAGTCCTAAAAATGACGTCTTTTACAAAAAAACCTGTTGTTTGGTTCCCAATTTTTGTGCACAACGTCATTTTAAAAAAAAGAAATCCTTACTCTTCTGATCCGAAAGTCTTTATATGTATGCCTTTCTCAATTTCTGCACGCACTGATGCACTCCTATCCTTTTTCCATGCCAATAATTTTTAATTGCTTACTCTACCCTCTATAAATGTCTATAACCAGAAGTCTGGGTGCATAAGAATAAGATGCTTCGCTTCAAGAACGGAAGTGTAGAAAGTCTTTGTATGTGGTATATATAACTGTACCTGCTTTCTTGGAATTGTAATGTAATGTAATTATAATTAGTAATTAATGAGTTTGTATAAAAAGTGGGTAAAAATACGTATATTACTCTGCTGATTTTTATACATTGGAAGGAGAGAAAGCCAACCGTGATACTCGTTTTAACTTTTGGGAGAAAAATAGGAACATACTTTTAAAAATGCTATTCTATTTTTATGGTGATTGATGTCTAGATTATATATATAAATGTCTATGCCATGCCATGATAAGGTAATGTATGTAATACAGAAATGAAGTAAACATTCTAGTTCTATTTATGCTGGATGTTATTATTAGTGTTTCAATGAAGAATTGCTACAACTGCCATTTAAAAAATGAAATTATTTAAAAAGATGAATAATGTCGTCACCAACAGGTAGTTCATTTTAGAGAATATACAACCTTTTACTTTATAGTCTAGGACCTAGTATACGAAAAAGCGACTCCAACTTTTTGTTTTTTTTACTTTAAAAATGTCTGCTTTTTGAAAACTGTTCTCAACCCAGCTTTACCTAAATGTTATCTTGTTTCTAGTATGAACAATGTATTAAAAGTATAGTACGTCTGTTAGTATTTCTAAAAATGAATCAACAGGGTCAGAAACTGAAACTAAAAGCATGCTATAGTAACTGCTAAGATTTATATTAAAAAAAGGTAGGTGGCTTGATCTTGATGTTCCTTTTTATTCTTAAAGTATCCCTCTGCATTATTTGTTTCTTACTTAATTAATCAGTCCTTACCTTAAGCTAGTGTTAAAAAGACAAGCTGTCAGTCAGTCGGTGTCGTCGTCAGTCTCAACGAATTTTATTACTCTTGATGTCTTCATGAAATGAAAAGATGAAAGCGTCGTATAAAAAAACTTTTAGCGTCCTTCCTATCGAACTGTGTGTGCTATTACAAAAATTGATGATAGGTGTTATGTCAAACTATATTTATTGAAAAATAATAAAAAATACAAGGATGACGCATTATTATTCGCCTATTCTTGGGGGCCCTTACTTCCATCATCAAAGCCTTAAGTCTCAAAAGTCTCATCTTGCCTCTATAAGAAAGAGTCACTTTTCTTTCACTCGAGTCATGCTCAGTTCTCTCGATGCGAAGTCTTTCATTCAGCTGCTCTTCTCAAATTTTCAGGATTAATTTTCTTCGACACACTTTATCAGACAGATAAGGTATTATGTAGTTGGGTGGAGATAATTGCCAAGTTTATTCAATACCTTTGTCGAGGATAGCCATGCTGTTGTCGAGGAGTACGATTCGTCTACGTCCAAATCGTCCACCATCGTCCTTACTCCTTTTTGCGACCCTCCTGTTGCTACTTCATGGACATGCGGGTCTGACGAAGGCACAAGAACAGGTACACTTGGTAACAATATGGAGGAAGGATTTACCTTATGCTTTGTAAAGCAGGCGGAGGAAGCAGAGGCTCCTGGCTCATCCGAAGAAACTACAAATGGAGGAGGGGCCGTGGAAGAAGAACCCTTGGTCAGCAGTAGTGCGACTGTTGTTGGGGAGGAGGACGGACAGACATTGGTCAATGGCACGGTCGTGGACGGAGAGATGAGGAACGATAGCAATAGTCAGATTCAAAATGGGACGAGTGACGGTGGAAACGCAACGAAGGGTGAGGCAGAGAAGAAGGAGGGGGAAACGGGGTCCTCGTCGTCCCAGTCGTCTAAAATTAAGGTGGGTTAAACAAACTGCGAAAGATCAGAGTGATGATTGTTCTTTCATTATAGGTGATGTGTTGGGACCCTAGAAAGTCCAGTGACTTACCAACGGAATCTCCTGATTCCGATTCCACTTCATCCCAAGAGCAAACAACGGATTTCGAAATACCTGCAGACGCAAGTCCCAGTGTATTTGACACACTGTATGTCTTGTCTTTACTACTTACTTATGTAGTAATAATTGAATCATCTTACGTGTCAGTAGTATGCAAAAGACTGCAGAAGAGAAACCACCTACTGTGGATTCGTTACCATCATCCGGGGACAAAATGCAGGAAGACGAAAGCACAGCAGGCACTGAGGAGGACGACAACACTAATTCAGCACCAGAGGAAATACTGATTTCAGAGAAAGAAGCTGCCAATATTACGGATTTGGAAATGCTGAATAAAACTGTTGAGGTATGTAAACCAAGATACAAGCTACGGATTTGAATTGTACCCTGCTTTTTTTAGATGGTGAATATGACGTCGTTGTTGAATGATGTACTATATCAAAACCCAGATATTCGAACCAAAGCAGTTCCTGCCAATTGCACGGTGGTATTGTTTCACGCACCGTGGTGTCCATTCTGGTAAGATGATGTTCTAACTCGTTCCGTTCATTCCAGGATTTGTATAACGACCAGTACTGTCTAATAAATTCGTAGTGCGAAAGCGGCCCCACATTACAATGCTCTCCCTAGAGCCTACCCACCGCTAAGAGTGGTGGCCATTGACACTCAGAAATGGAAGTCGGTGAATACGTATTTTGGTATTCTGGCCGTGCCAACAGTAGCTCTTTTCCACAACGGGAGACTTATTGCAAAGTTTAATGATTCTCAATTCACATTAAACAAGTTTGCAGAGTTTGTGGAACATTATACGGGTATAATAATATCAGAGGTTTCATCCCGCGTCACAATCAATTAATATTTTTAATTTCTCAGACTTGACTCATGAAGAACGAATGAATGTGACCACTCGGGACTTCGAAGGACCCCTTCCATCCGTTCCAGTTCGAGAGAGCGATTGGCTTCTACTGGTGGCATGGGTATTCCTCATTCTTACCTGTACGCACTACATAACAAAATCAGTAATTTGGTGGAGATTTGTGGAGTTAGTACGCACCACATGGAATTTATTTGTGGAACACGAGCACATAGACTAAATTGATAGATGTTGTAATTGCATACATTATCTAGTCCGGGTTTTTGAACTCAGTGAAGTAAAGCTGGCCAATTGTAAAGTAGCAAATAAGCAAACCTATTATTTTTTAATGTTCAGGTTGTCCTGGGAACAAATTCCCATCCTCAACCGAAATCTGTGATATTTTTACATACACATACGAATTCATAGTATAAATATCATGCATGATGGGTGTATGATTGTTATCGTTATCGTATGCTACCGTTAGTTTAATTATGTTCTATGGCTTTTGTAACAGGTATTCAGAGTCAGTTTAAATAAACTGTGTATAAAAGTTCAACTTAGCGTAGCAATCTAGATGGATGTTAAATTATCTAGTGACATCAATCATTTAGGCTTTATGTAATCTAAGACGCTGATAAGCAACTTGTAGAGACCTCGTGGTAACCCACCCAGTACTTATGTACTCGACATAAGCGGAGCATTGCAGGTCTGAGGCTGAACCCAAGCTATGGAACTAACAATTCGAAGACTACTGTTGGTCTTACACTTTGTAATTGGGTTACAAGTGTCAAAGGGACAGCAAAATCCCGTGTTTCCAGGATGGTATAGACATAATTAAGCCCTTTCTTAATCTTGACTGTTAAACAAGTCAACAACTTATCGATATAGGTATGCCGACCCTGAGGGCATTGTTTACGGTAACTCTTACTGGATATTCCCTACATTTTCGTCTGACGACCAATTGCATTTTGATGCTTTCTCTTCTGCCGACCTTGTTACGTGGTATAAACACGAGAACATAATTGATAATGAAGAGGTGACTTGGGCGTGGAAATCTATGTGGGCTCCGTCGGTGTTCACGCATGAGGACAAGGTGTTATCATCTCTTTAGTTTTAACTACAATTGGTCATCAATCCTACATTTGTTTTGTAGTACTATTTCCTCTTCAGTGCGAATGCCATAGATACTGAGGAGCAGCTCGGAGGCATAGGTATTGCCGTGGCAAATTCCCCCGAAGGACCTTATAGAGACATGATAGGAGCTCCATTGATCAACGCCATAGCAAACGGTGCACAACCGATCGATCAGTTCGTCTTCAAAGATATGGACGGAGCATTTTACATGTTCTATGGCGGTTGGGGACGTTGCAACCTGGTGAAGCTGAACAGTACATTCACCGGTTTGGACCCACTGGATGAGAATGGAACCATTTATAAAGAAGTTACGCCAGAAGGATATGTTGAAGGACCATTCATGTTCGTTCGGCAAGGTATTTATTATTTTATGTGGTCGGAAGGAGGATGGATGGGTCCAGACTACCGCGTAGCTTACGCCAGATCATCGAGCGTTTTTGGACCGTTTGTAAGGGAGAGAACTATATTGGAACAGGATCCTGAAATTGCAACAGGGGCTGGACACCATTCCGTAATTAATCCCCCAGGAACAGACGACTGGTTCATTGTGTACCACAGAAGACCACTTAACGAAACTCATCACAACCACCGAGTAACCTGCATAGACAAAATGGTATTCGACTCCGAAGGAAATATTTTACCCGTGCAAATGACGAACGAAGGCGTTTCTGCCCCAATCTGGCCATAAACATTATGTCTTTGCAAAAACTGTCGTATTATTTTCACAGCAATTGGTAACCTTAAGAGCAGAGCTTTTGGTAATTAATAAATAATACTTTAATTGGCCTAAGCCGAAGTCTTGCCGGTGCCGTTTTCAAAGAAATCCTCTACCAATTCAATGAAATCCTTCACGAACTTAAGATGAAGATTGTGCTTGGCGTTAGGCATCACCACCATTCTAGGAACAATACATGTAAAATTAGCAAATCTCTCTATTATTAATGGATTCTTACCGTGAATTTGGAATATGATCCCTCAGATATTCAGCATGTTCCACGCCCAAGACGGGATCGTCTTCTCCGTGGATAACAAGTGTTGGGCATTTTATTATGGGCATACTATCTCTGTATAATTGATCTGTCCCTGCAATGTGCATATCGGAGACAGCTTGGTGCCAGTCCTGCATCATTTTGAGCAAATATTCTCGTCCGTACAGGGACAAGACAGGGGCCAACATTTTAGGTGACCAAATGTTCAAGTCGCCCATGACTAAAACAAGGAAATGAGAAGGTTATTTAATTCATGAATTGTATCTATGCACGTACTTTTCGTAAACATCACTGCTTGCTCGTCCACGTAAGCATGGCTACCCCAAGTGATCAAGTTCAGAACACGTTCGGGGTAATCTGCGGCAATATGTCCACCAGTGATGCCACCGTTCGACCACCCCATAATCGAAAACTTTTCATGGCCCAATTTCTATTCATAAAAAGGTATAACGTTTTAGTCATTTGTTGACAAATGGGTTTACTATTACTTGCCTCCATTAGTTTGACAACTAAATGTCCATCTCTCCTATAAAATGTTCCACTGAAATCACGCTCAGGCGGCCGACTGTGCCCATATCCAGGAGGGTCCCATGAGACCAAAGTGTACTTGTTCTTATTCATATTATGGAACATTGGTGCAAAGTCATTTTGGATACAACCTGCGAAATCAATCAAAGGATATACTTTCAATTGGTAAACTTTCACATGTGAATTACCGATAATCCCAGGCAGCATCAATACAACATGGTCACCACACCCAGCCTCATCCCAATTTAGGTGAACTCCATCCACCTCAATCTTCTCTCGTCGCATCCCAAGCTTCTCCAAATCAAAGTCATTCTTCTCCCTTTGCTCCTTCTTCTTCAAGGCTGCTTCCGTGGAATAGGACACCGGTTTCGAGGACGACCATCTGTACTGAGGCAGTTGAAGGGGCTATATGAAAGAGTCAATGAGTTAGACACTGACGAACTTGGGTTCATTGTTACCTTTTGTGGTTGCTGGAAGAAGGGAGACATTCCCAAAGGTCGGGTGAGACACCTCCCGAATATCATTTTCAGCACCGGCATAGTCCTTCTCCTAAATATCCCTGCCCCTTGCTCTTCGACTTAATTTAATTTATGTAATTTAATTGTGAATGACGACAATTTACAAACTTTGCTGTAAACAATGAAGAGACGCATGCACTGACGAGACTGCGAGCTGAGTCAGCCCACTATCATAACACCAATCACACCACCACACCGCAGAGAGAGACATGCAGCCAGGCGGAAGAGGGGAGAAAAGATTGTGGAAATGAAATATCAAACCCGATGTTCGTTTGTTTGCATTAATGTACCTTTGTAGAATTTTTTGCTGTGGCGTTATTTTTTATACCGTACATTTTAAAGCCGAACAGACTTGAAGAAGTGGATCGATTCGATGTGTTTTATTTGCAGGCACTACTTTGGATGACACGACAGGTTCCAATGGAAGGATGCATGCAAACTTTCTTTTAATAAAAAAGCTATCAAATTGCGAGTGCACTAAAATGATTTGGCTTGGCTACCCTTTCCTTCACACGGAAGCATTTACATGAACTGGACTCTAATGAATGAAATGCGATTTAAAATTATCAAATATCTCGTATGTACATAGCATTTTGTAGGTGGGTGAGAACATTGAACTCCAGAAACCAACGATAGATCAATGGTCAAGGTCTGATATCCGTTTTATTAAGAGCTCCTTGCAGTTGCAGATCGTCAGTTTGAGATAAATTGTATTTTTCAGCAGAATGACTATGGTCTAATTTACGCTGGATGAATTTTTAATTAAATTGACGAACCACACAAGGAGAAACAGATCTTAGAAAAAGCATACTTGGTAAGTTGCTTGGTTGAACAAAGAGTCCTCTGCCAAACTGGGGTTACTTGAGAAACTGTTCAAAGGTTTTATCTCATTGAAGCCGAGGCATAAAATAAGGTAAGATAATCCTTGATTTCGGTTCGATTAAATCGCACAGCTTCATCAAGTGGAGTAAACCCCCATCTGCAAATTTTTGATATTTGTTTGGCATAATGAAAATGCTTAGGTTTCTCTTAGTGTACCTGTCTTTCGGGGCCGGAATGACCTTTGCCTCCTCCAGTAGAAACTTGGTTGCTTCCAACTTTCCTTCTGCAACGGAGAGGTGAACCGCATATCGATCATCGTAGTCAGCTAAGTTCATGTTCATTCCAGCGTCTTTGTATCTTTTCAAGGAGGCTGTGTCCCCTTCTGCAGCGGCGAAGAGGAGGTTCATAATCCCTAATCTGCACCCCTCCGTCCTGCTCAGTTTCGAGCACTTTCAAAAAACGGGGTATAGTGAGACTTGTAGCCTGAACTTGGTTTTATTATTAATTATTACCCATTGAGTATCAAAAGCACTATTTTCGTCCGCCTTGAGACAAGCATCGGTATTTTCCGTGGGTTGCTGTGCCTCCACAACAAGGAAAATTAGACTCAGACTGAGACCAACAAATTGTTTCCAGAAGCAGGGCTTCATTTTGTGGATGAACAGTAACACTGGACTGTGCACAACTTGAAAGAACAATGAATGATACAGCGCCGTTCCATTCCGGTTATAAATCTTCCAACAATGAATGAAATGACCGACATAGAATTGCAATGAACGAAATAATCTAGGACAAGGAAAGTGTACAATGTCAAATTATTTATCGCATCGTAAAAACAAAAGACCAGGAAATTAAAAATACTGGAGAGAGGTAAAGCATTCCATTGTTTTAGAATGCCCCGGTTGACCACGGTTAAGTCATGGATTAAAGATATATGATTCGGCTGCGCTGTTAATTCTGTGTCTACCTTCAAATAAAGAATCGTTAAACATTATGATTAAGTGTCGAAACCTGTATTTATTCCTGGTTGGCGAAGAAAAGAATTTCTGCTGGCCCACGTCCAGGCTGAAACACACAACAATGAAATTTTTGGAGGCAGTCGTGCAAAACGAAAAAATTGTTATCGAACCCTGCGCACAACTGAACAAATGGTACCCTACAGCTTCATAACAAAGTGCAAAGTGCGGTTGTAACGTACAAGATATTGAGAACAATCAACCAATTGCAGAAGCAGAAGCCACGCGTTCTGTAGTCATCATCACAATGCATCTTTGCAGCCATTTGCATGGCAACGAATTACAAGTCAAATCTTTAAATTATGCACCGTTCAAAGTTCCCAAAGGACTCCTTCAGAAATACTGGAGAATTTCATAGCACCTATAAATAATGTTGTACCACAAACACAACGGTAGCGAGAATAAGTAACTAAGTTTTATTGTATTTGCGACAACTTTATTAGTGCTATTCTACATTTTGGATTGAGTTGCTCCTTAAATTGCAATTTGCGTCAGTATTTTCAAGTCAGCTTAATAGTACGGTAGTCAGATATATAGCGAATAAGTACTTTCTTTTACACAATAATAAATTATTAAATAAAAATGTCAAGATCTACATGACTAACTGATCACCAATAGCATGGAATGATTTGTTTGTTCTTTGGATACAATGTGCATTTTGTTACAACTCGTAAGTCGTGTGATTATCTCAGTCCGCCTGCATCGCTATACCAATCTACTCATAAATTCATTATCCAGAATTACTCCATAACCTTTTTTTCCAACTCGTATTAAATATTAAATGATAAAGTTAGTTGTGCTTCAAATAAATAGTATGACGTTCGTTTACAAAAAGTTAAAAGTTTAGCCAATGCTAATGATTATCATAACGTCAATTGTAATACAACAAAAGTTGTGCACCACACTCTTTGAATAGCAGTCTATTTAGTAAAGTCTATCTCCAGATTAACAGTGGAATATTCTTTACACAGGGTATCTGAGAAGAAGTAGAAAGGCTTTAATTCTGCCTTAAGGGATAACATTTCAACCTGAGCCAGTTATCGGTCATATTATTATTAGGACTGTGACGGGAATTCTGTTACCCACATGTCGATAGAATCTAGCAGTTTCGTGATATGCACCAAGGTGGGCAAAAAATGGACCCATTGTCGTTATGGAAATTGTATTTATCACCCTGGGTAAACTTATATAATTGAAAATGCATAGTGATATCATGAATAAAGTGGCCTCATTTTTCGGAGCAGAGCTATAATATAAATATTTTGTCACTATTGTCTAAAAAATTGCTTTCTTTCTGTAGTTCTGCCCAATAATTTCAAAACTGCACCTCCTTACATTGTACTTTCCATTTGTAGCACTTTCAATCTGTAGGTAATTCACTCTGGGAGTTCACAAAGCCAGTCGAATTGAAGAGTTTGGAGTTAACCAAAACGTGCCCCTGGTCTATTTGCCTTCCTTTAATTGTCCAAGAAACTAATAGTAAAAAGTGAAAGCTTTTGGGTCTTTTTAAGATTTATAAAGGTCACAGTTGGTGTGAGGCAGTCACTATTATCTAAATGTTACATGTATACCGAAAATGCACTTGTTACTGCAAAACACTGTAACATTGATTTCTATAATCATGATGGGATGGGTGCTTGGTAATTACCATAGACCCGGGGTGATTGAGTCTTTTCTATTTCTAACTAACTTGAATGGGATTTTCTAACCTCCTGAAGGGATGCCTTACGCCCAACCCTTAGTAAATGGGTATTTGCAAAAAACCACTACTTTTCATTGTTTGAAGTGCTGGAAGATGAGCTACTAGACGAAGTCGAGGAAGAAGAAGACGAAGAGGACGAGCTGGTTGAAGAAGAATCATCATTATCTTCCTCATGGTCGGATTTATTGGTCTGCACAACTGGGACAACTGGCACCACAGTTGTTTGTGTGAGGAACGATTCCTTCATTTCAACATCTCCTTGACGTTCGTCGTCTTCCTCCACTTGTTCAACTTTTACATCACCATCGACTTCAATCTCCATTGAAGAATTCAAACCTACATTGCCTGTTGGTACTCCTAAATCATTTTCAGGCTGTTCGTTCCCATTCGACTGAGGCTTGTGTGTACTGACAGTTTGCGTCTTTTGTATGTCATGTCGAGCGAGGGTTGCTTCGATTTCATCATCTTCTTCTTCTTCGTCCTCGTCATTAAACCCGTCCGCTATTGTTTCAGTTTTTTGCTTTAAAAACTGAGTGACATCCATCGGTTCATGCTCTTCTAGGGGAAAATCAACATCGACCTCTTCCATTTGCTTCTGATGCATCTTGCCAATGAGCGAGGAGCTTAGTAGTGATTGACCTAAGCAGAACAACAGCGTTTTAATAATTTTGTTTGCATGCTATTAATTTTTAACAAAACAAATGTAAAGCGCAAACCTGGATGCCCATTCTTAACTCCACGGCAGTTGTCTTCACCGTTCTTCAGTTTGCTTTTAGTTGACATGCTTTCGACTTCAGAGTCGTTACCATTCACTTTGCTCAGTTCATCACCATCAGGTCGTGCTCCAGCGTTGCAGGCAACTGACTTTTGCAGGTTGTGTTGGGATCTTTGAAGATGAAACCTAACTAACGCCAGGCGTTCTTCTACGTCGCCTCCAGCACCAAAGTTATGGAGTGAAGACGCAGTATCTTCGAAAAGAGATTCAGGGTCAAAAGGAGTAGGCAGTGATAATGTGCATAAGGTAGAGGAGATCTCCAGCAGATGCGAAGCCACCTCAGTTAAAGCTGATGCAGGGAAGTTATTATTCCACCAATCCAACGGATCCAAAGTTCCAATTGCTTCCCATAGACACTCGTCAATTTCTTTGGAAAAGGGACCCGTTTTATACCGATAATTGGATAGCTCTGGGAGGGTTGTTTCCGCCTAGTATTCGAAACAATCATTTTAGTTTAGAAACAAAAAGAGTCAGTGAGATATAGCCATACGTGAATATCTTTTGTTTCGCAGAAGAAGTGAATGAATTCCACCGCTTCCTCTTCTTCGTCGGCAGAAAGTATCGTTTCTGCCAATTCACTTCTAGTTTGGGGGTTTAAGAGACAGGCAGCCAAATGTAGTTCGTTCATGCACAGACGCTTCACGTCACTCAAGCACTTTTTTAATGTGTCTTTTTCTGTTTCATTTAGCACCAGCAGATTGTCCACATTGCTGTTGAATGCTGCTTTGAGTTCAAAAAATATGACGGGTATTTCGCTAATCGAGCAATGTTTCTCTACTCTCTTCACCCAATTTGATAAAGGCACCAGTAAATTTGTAGCTGAGGTTATTGAGGTCCAAAACGAAGAGGACTCGAGGCTAAAGGGATCACTACCTTCGCTGTCATCACTAGTGTCGAGACGAAGTAACTGCCGATTGTCTGAAAAACGAAGAATAATATACATGTAGTGATACGTAGATCAACTCAAATTTATCATCCATACCTTCACTCTCTAATAAGTTAATAAACGCTACTTTCTGTGATGCAAGGAGGGCAACACACTTCACCAACGAGGACCAATTACATTTGTTTGAAAATTTAAATGCTGGGACGGGAGGGAGTTTGAGCTCTCTCTGGATTTCTTGAAATCTTTTCTTCAGATCCGGATTATTCTTAATTCCGTCTACAACACTCTTTCCTCTCAAGCATAATTTGTGTACTTTATCGAGCTTCATAACATTTTCCATTAGGGACTGCAATCCTTGTGATATACAAGCAAACGTTATTAGTCCGGGATAACGGGAACGAAGAAATTCCCAATTTCGTAACAGATCTGTGATCATTCCACTACTACCCTTCAATGAGCAGCCTGTAACATAGGCCAGCACTTTTGTAGGACCTAAAGGAAGTACAATACAGCGGATTAATCATACCGAATATCAAGGAACACAAGGCTACTGTTACCTATAGAGTCCAACGTATTTGAGATTTTTCCACATTCCAGCGAGGCACTTGATGGTAGTTTTACAACGCGGTACAGTGAAGGCACCGCTGAACAGTTTACAAAGAAGCTCAGAAAAGTTTCTCCAGTTGATCCAGATTGATCGATACAATGAACAGTTACGAAGTTAACAGCTTCAATCAAATGATGCATTTTTTTCTTTGTTGCTACATATTCCGTTTTTAACAACGAATTTGTGATTGCGTCTGTAGTTGGCAGGGTTAAACCGGGTCTGATCTTTTTAAAGGCAGCTTTCCAGAATTCGTTTTCAAACAGGGATAATGGACATCCTGTCGAATACACAGCACGAGCCAACAGACTCCAAACTTCCACCTGAACAATAACAGCAAGTTGAGAGAGAGAGAATAAAGTTAGATATTCGTAGGAATGAATTGATTACTCACCAAATCTTTATGATTAAAAGTTTTTGCGAACGCTTCCAGTCCAATTGAGCTTACTGAAACACCACTACTTAAATTAAGGGTTCCAGGAGTATTCATGCTCTCTCGTGTCTCCCGGCTCTTGTTACGATTGAACTGAGGTACGACAATAGTACCATGATGTTGAGAAGGCACCATGTGCTTGGGATTTATTTGAATGCTGCTGTCTTTAATTGCTGGTTTACTCGGCCTTGCTTTCTTCTTGTTCACTGTTTGTTGCAAGTAAATCTGGTTCTGACTCTGACTGAGCTGTCTTTGACTATGTTGCTGCATTTGAAGTTGGACGTATTTTGTAAGGTCAAAACTGTTCAAGCTGTTACCATTGCTCGTGATCGCATTACAAAGCGCATTTGCATTGAGAGTGATGACGTTGTTGTTCTCCGTAATAGTCAGTTTCGGCTTTTTAACTGGAACTTGAGTTCGGTTTTGTTGACGAGACGCTGGGATAAAGTCCGAAACGAGAGTTCCCCCTGCACCACGTTTAATCACCAAGCTGGTTCTCCCCTCCTTCCCTGACAATGCTGTACCTCCAGATGCATAGATATTGCTTTTAACAATTGAATTCTTGTTCTGTCGCTGATGATAGTTAATTCCAACCGGGGTTTCTGGTCGACTTTCTGATCCCCACAATAAAAATTCATTGTTCATAATATGAGCTCAAATAAGCAAATATCAATTTAACCTGCAGAACTGTTGTCACTGCTCAGCGAGGGCGATGGTCTGGTGTTTCCACTCAAAGACCCTGAATTTCCATTGGCATACTCCAGTTGTCCTTGTGCAATCTGGCTCTGGGATGGGCCTACCTTGGCATAGGCGAGTCTAATATTATGCGGAACTTTCTGGCATTGCGTAACAATATGGCTTTCCTGCAAAGCAAATATATAACAACAGTTACCAACTATCTATGCCTCATCACCACAGTCATCTTATCAATGAGACACTCACCATTTTAGTGGCATTCTGCAAATACTGACGATCACAGAATCTACACATGAATATGGACTTGTTCGCCTTGTTCTTTATGGGCAGGATCTCAAAACAGGAGTAAATGTCAGACTTTTTCTTCCCCATCTTCTTGCCGGACATGCAGGACCTGGAAGAATGTGACATTTAGCACACCATTGTACAACTTTTTTGTAAACTGTCTTACCAACAACAATCTCACAAGCGTCACAAGACGAGACACGAAGCAGAGCAAATAAAGAAACAAAAAATAAGAGACTGTTTGGACATCTGCCGTCGTTGTCACATCCTTCCTTCTCCTTCCTCAGGGTCCACCCTTCTTCCGATCCTTCCGCACCTGTCAAAAGAAGAACAATTTAATAATTATCGTTGTCATACGAATTAAATGTCATTATTTTACCAGTTATAAAATGGAATGTATGACGACGAGTTCCAGTCACCTCCCCACTTGACCATTCGAATCAATCTCCGATGACAAGGCAACCAAAGTGAAAAATCACACCCACACCATATTTTAGAGACTTGATGATGATGATTCACTTTCAGGGTTGTCACAGAAATGATAAAAAGACACCAACAACAAAACTACAAAATGGTTATAGAATA
>JAQIWU010001163.1:0-18291 GCA_034696445.1 Isotomiella minor
ACCATGTTTTCTACTTTTCCGCAGTACAGGAATTGGATGACTTCCTTCAGTACTTCACTTCAGCAGACATGCATATGTCTTCAATTACGATTTTCCCCTTCTTCGTCTCCTTCATTTCGTGTTTGAACATTTCTCGAAACACCGGACCTTTTTGCAATCCAGAAGGAAAGGAAACGATGGGCTGGAAATCTCCGCTTTGTCACATTGTGAAAACACGTGCGGCTTTAACATACAGCCTCGCCATCATGTCTTTGTCTTGGAAGTCATTTTAAGTGGTATCTTCTTTATGTCAAAATGTTTAATGCATCTTTTAACAATGCATCAATACAGGAGTGTGTCTTCAACTCCAAGTCATCATCCTCTCGTCCTTCTTGAGGGTAACACATTGGTGACCACACCCCTTGGATTATTCCCTCCTGGGAAGAAGGTCACGACCACGATCAACTTCTCCTCCTTGGTCACAGCTCTCCCAACCCCAAGCTTTACCGACCCCGCCCAGACGAGGGCTGTGAAGTTGTCGTTGGACTCTGAAGAAGGGGAGGACTTGAGTCGAGGAAGCTTGAAGTCAAAGTTCCTCACTTCCTTGTACCAAAAGTCAACGGCTTGCTTGCTTGATTTGCCCAAGTCGTGGTGAATCGAATTTTGGCTAATTAATTTAGCGAATGATTGAGGTCAAGAGAGAGCAGTCAAATTAAAACAAATTGCATTTTTGTTAGACAGACATGAGTGGGAGGATGAAGAGGTCCTCGGGAAATTCTTTGCCATCACGTTCTTCAAACGCCATCACTTTCCTCCTGACCTGGAGGAAGGACGGCATGGGAATATGTACAAAAATCTCGGCATTTTTATAGTACAACCCCAACTTCTAATGTACAAACTCAATTATTACTTTCTCACCTTGCCCCTAAAAGCTATGAAAGCATGGACAATCCAGGATGGGATTTTGTATGTACAAACGATTTTATTTTTTCTGATACAATTTTTCCAAAAGTTTATACAGAGCGTGAGCATTTTATAGTTCAACAATCAAAATCAATATTTTTATGTTTTAGCAGACTGTCCACTAAAAATACTGTTACATTGTTGCATGTTCTTAAAGTGTGGAAACAATGAATCGAAAAACGGGACGCGAGTTATCAGATCACGTAGTTAAGTTTGTATAGTGGCTATTAGTCTACTCATATCCTTCTAGTAGTTGACTTATGACAGCTTCAACGTCATAATTGAAGGCGTCCAGGAACTTCCTGTTCATTGCATCATCCGTGAAGCCCAGGTCCCACAGCATGCTCAACTTGGTGACAAGGGACTCCTCCCACACTTCTTCATCATGGGATTTGGTCGTGGTTGGAGCTGGAGGCACTTCCTTTACTTCATCCTCCTTCATGGCATCGAAAATGACCCTCGCATAGAAGGGCCAGGAGGGATCCATTTGACCAGGCGGGAGTACAGTTTGAGATCCGGCCTTCGGCATCCAGGCGAATGGAGGCAACTTGTTGGTCTCCTTGGCATTGACTTTGTCCGGCCTTTTCTGTCCATTCGCATCGTACTTCCCATCCAGCTCGTAGTTGTAGTACAACATGTAGAGAGGAACGGCTCGGGCTCGGTCGTAGATGACGTACTCATTTGCCTTGGTGTCCCCCGGCTGACCGACGATAGAGTCAAAGAATAAGTCCCAAGGGTTTCTCCTCTGGTCTTCCGCCTTCTTAGGTTCTCGGACGAATGTTTTCCTGGTGGCTTCGGGGATGTGGTCCGTTGAGAGACAGTCCCCGAGGTAGACGCCAAAGATGAAGATGCACCCGTCCGTCTTGTCGTAGTTCATGGATTTGTTGGCGTCATCCGCAAAGTAGATCCCTCGTCCAAGAAACCGGTCATCACCTCCCAACCTCTCATCCAAGCCTTGGCTCAGGATTGGGTCCACGTGGTATGGGTCCCAGGTGCAGTGGAAGAGGAGGGCGACGTTGTCTGCGTATTCAGAGGAAGCGAGGGTCGGACTCTTCTTGAAATTGAGGTTGACTTGGGCCCTCCGATGTATTTCTGCCTCACTGAGTCCCAGCTCAGCCAAGAGTGAAAGATCTTCGGTTTTTGAACAGACGAGTTCTTTTCTGGAGCCGGCAAATCTTTTCCACAACTCGGGATTGACGATACGATGGGCTTCAGTCATTGTGCAAGCATTGGACACGAGGTCCTTGAGGACTTGATACTCCTTTGATGAAGGATCCACCGGGGTTGCAAGATATGGAGCGAGGGACTGAGTCGCAAGGGTTAGGGACGCTTGCCAATTTGGAGGTGTGGGGATCTTTGAGTCAAGCTCGGAACCGATGAGCGTCTTGACTGCTTTGGGAATGGCTCGAGACGTTCCCGCAGTCGGATTACTGATGGCTGTTGTTGGTCCTATGGCGTTCGGACTTGCTATCTGAGCTTCCAGAGGTTGGGGCAAAGGTACTAAATTGGTGTTGGTGGATTGCTCATTGCCCATTTTTGATGAGGCAAACTGAGAATCCAAGTGTGATGATGACGATCGACAAAAGGCTTTCTTTCTTTACGACGAGCTATGCGTTGATGTTCACACAAAGTTGAAGATGCTTGGCTGTCCAATTTTGTAGAGGAAGTTTTGGGAGCCCCAAAGAATTATTGTTACTCATGGGGCGTTGACATTGGAAACCTTCTAGAGGGAGGGGGAGACTTGAGCCGTAGGAAAGCGTCGAAAATGTGGCAGAATGGATTTTTTTATTTACAAAAGGTCATCGAATCATAATCATGAATTGTTTATATCCTATTCTATAATTAATTACCACTTAATTACTGTTATTTTAAACTACTTCTCCTAAAATCTCATCCTCAATCATCAATGGCTTGGACCTGAAGCACTTTCTTATGAATGAGTTTCTCATGGGCGTTGTAGAAAGTCTCAAAATGCCCTCGAATAGAGTCCCCAGACTCAATTGATGAGAGTCCATGGATGATGAACTGCGTGAGTCCCATGATTTCCATCGAGTCCGAGTGGAGGATCTCCTTATCCAGGGTACATCCTTCACAATTGCTCACGGCCTTCAGGTCCTGATTGACCTTCACAAGGGCCGTCGTGAGACTCATGACCACGTTTCGGGAAAGGCGGACGGAGTGGAGGCGGGCGAGTTCGCGAGCCATTTTGAGGGACAGGATGGTCATGTCGGAGAGGTACTTGACGGATCGGGAGATGCGTTTTCCCCCCGGGGTCACGAGGTAGTCCAGGCTTGTCCCCTTCTTCACCTCGTCCGCGTACGTGAGGGAGAAGACGACGAGTTCGAAGGCTGCGGACAGCTTTTCCGTCTCGTGTTTCGTCAGTTTGGGCAGGGTCCTGTGGGAAAAGAAGGCATTTTTTAGGACAAAACCTTTCGCCTTCCAAAGTTTGGGACTTACAGAAATTTACTATCCTGCGCCAACACGACAAGACTCTTCTTGACCTGGATATACCCCTCCGCAACGAGTCCTGCCACATACTTTTTATGCTCAGGCAGACAGTAGGTCCTCAACAACCCCATGTAAAAGTCCAGGACAGCATCGTCCGTCTCCGCCTTGGCCAAGACCCCAGGGTTCAGATCCCCCCTCCTCGGACAGTTCCCAAAGCCGAAGAAGATGTCCTCATCGTACTTGAGTGTGATGTTTGGAACCACCACTTCAAACTGTGTCTTCCACCCGGGATGGTCACTCAGATCGACTGAAGAGTCTGCGGCAAAGTAGACTCCCGCCGAGTCTCCAATCCCTCTCCCCTTCGCCTTGATGGCCTCACCTTTGGAGATGAGGCCGGACTCCCCTACGACATCTGGCTTGAAGGCGTAGACGTGAGCAACGGCCGTGGCTTTGAGGGTTCCTGAGAGGCCTGCTTCATCCTCGCCGTCGCCCCCACTTGCGCCATTGTTGGCCGGGACGAACTTTCCTACGACAGAGAGTTCCCCTCCGGAGGGGATTGAGGACGCTAGTCCTTCGTCAGATGACCAGAAGAGTTCCTTAGAGTCCTGGACCGGGGGGAAGAGTGTGCCTTTGGCCTTGAGAGGCGTGACTCCGTTGGAAAAGAAGACCCCCTTAGTCCCTGGATAGTCCGCCATGAAGACCTCCTTCGGACTCACCTTGTACACCGTCCCGTGGATCGTGGGCGTCTCGTCCGCTTTGCTAGACTCGTCCTTAAGGGCCTTCTTCTCCCGCTTCATCTGCCTCGTCCCCTTGGACCCTGGGTAGAGGAGGGTGAGCTCCACCATGTTCTTAGCATCCAGAGCAAGGGTCACTTGAACCCCGCCCAAGGGGCCGCCTTGAGGATTTGGGACGAAGATTCCTTCCATCGTGGGGTACTTCTTAAGTCCCTCCACTAAGTCACCAATCTTCTCACTTTCAAAGTTGCCCTTATTACACTCCGGTTCCCCTTCCTTGTTCACAAGGACCCCAATCAAGGACGCTGAAGGAAGGTCGATGTGGTTCGAGTCGATGTAGAGGACCCCCCTCGACCCATCCTCGTCCGGGACGAATACCCTCCCCATCGTGGATGAGAGGTACGTCACACCCTTCACTTCCTCCAACTTGTCTCCAACAGTGAACCCTCGGCCACCCTGCGTAGAAGGTCTCTCCGTAATATGGAACCCTTCGTGGAAGGCGTGTTGGAATTGTGGTGGCAATTGATGGATCATTTCAGGGCTAAGTTTGGCTTGGATTTGTTCCGGCGTCATTGGGATCCCTCCCATAGCTCGCATTTGTTCCATTTGTTGACGAGTCACATCCGAGTTAATTTGAGGGGGTGTGCCGTCATGTTCATTGGCGTGGGTGGCAAGGTAGGAGGAAAAGTCCTGGTTCATCATGGACCGACCGGACATGTGTTCCGAGGTGGTGAGGGATGGGTCTTGCCCACCGGATGAGGTGGAGCGGGAGAGGGAGCGGCCGTAACCACCCATGCTGCGGCCAGAGGGGCCTTTCTTCCGGGAGATACTTCGGCCTACGGAGACAAAAAAAATAAATGGATTTGAAGATTTGGCTTTGCTTTTAGTAGGAATGTGAGACGCATAGCAGTGCGGACGTGGTGGAGGCAACCCACGCCACCGCATTTCATGCATTTTCGTCTTTATGCATTTCTCACCCTTGAGCAAGTTTTCTCCATGATGGACTGGATTGGAGACAACCTCATTCCCGGCAGAGTCATGCACATTCTCCACAATCCCAATGCAGTAGACGTAGAATCCAGGGGATGGTTTCTTCCCAGGGAGAAGATTCCCCTTCCTCCCCGGACTACTGAAAGTCATCGTGAAGGCGCCTCCAGCCCCTGCAATCGTCCCTGCAACGCCATTGTTTGGAAATATCCCTGTGGACACGGGCGTATCATCCTGTTCAAAAGACCCTGTGAGGGAGCCTTGTGAGCTGATGAGATTCTTAAGAAGCATGGGATCGTCTGGGGTGAAGGTGGCTGACGTCACTTGAGGGGCTTCTGCGGGTTTGAGAGAGCCATGAATGACGGTTTGAGAGTTCCCTACTTGGAACTTCCCAGGGGAGGATCCTTCAATGGGCATGTAGATGTCCCATTTGTCTGGTTGTGCTTTGCCCTAAAGAAATTGGAGTCATCTCAAAATCTGACTTTGGGTGTTTATTATCCTGCATACCTGGAAGTTGAAGGCACGGATCTGAACCTGAGGTTTGGCATACTCTGCATCCCTCTTCTTGATAAACTCCATATCGAATGGGATCAACTTCCCCGTATCCGTAAACATGAAGCACCCACTCTTCCCATCATTCTTCCAGGACCCCACTTCCGCAGGGGAAATGGGTCTGAAGATCCTCTCTGAAGCTTGAGTACCTGCATCCAACTTACCACTTATGCCACAAGCCGTGACTCCATCCGGGTAGAAGACGCCCTTCTGTCCGGGTGGGACTTGGGAGGGGTCGAGATGCCCAGGTTTCGCCTGAGGTGTGACGATGGCCGTCCCTGTCGCAGCATCCGAGTCCGGATGACGTTGTGGGACGAAGGTGCAGTACAGTTTCTCAGCTTTAGGGTCTGCTGGGGGAACCCAGTTCCGGACAAAGACCCCTGCCGTCCCTGTGAAGCGATAGACATCCGTGCGGGAGTTCGAAGCCGACGGAGTTGCAAAAATTGGTCTCTTCAAAATTTAATTTTTAATTGGCTTTTTGCCCAAAGTGGAGTGCCAATTAATCTTTAGTAGTGAAGGGGGAGTAGCCAAATCTTAGGGAAGAGGGACTTTTTAGGTTTTAGTCAAGGGGTCCCCCCGTGGGGGGTGCCTCTGTGTTTAGGCCGACGGCATGGCTGATGCAAGTGGTGGTGATGGTTCAGCTGGTGGTGTCACCTTGCCCCAACCGGTTAATGTCAACCAGACTTCGAGTCCGAGTTCTTCCCAACCTGGGGGTCCACTGACTCTGGATAACCCTGCCACCACAAATCGTGTTGGCAGGGGAGAGGTAGGTTCTTATGCTATAGCGGCTAAGGGCGGACAAGTTAATGCTAAAATAGAAATTAAAAAATTCACCAACGTAGATCGAGGTTTTGGCGTGGTGGTGCACAAGCTCAAGGACATGACCTTGGAGGAAGTGGTTAGGGCCGTCATTTCACAGTGTGCATGCGACCCTAAAAATATTGTTGAAGCTGGCCATCAGGGGCCCACGAAATTTGGTATTTGGGTAGATTCTTCTGCCCTTTATGAAAAGTTAATTTCTTTTGAGATGATTGAGATTGGGGACAAGAGTGTCAAATTATATCCTTTCACAAAACCTATACGTAAAGTAACTTTGAGGGGGGTGCCCCCTTTTGTCACAGAGCAAATGCTTAAGGAAGTTTTTTCTCCCTATGGCGAGGTGAGGGGTCAAATAAGAAAACTAAGTAGTGGTTTAAAGGGTGACCTAGCTCACATTGTGGGGTTCGACCGCACTCTGCAGTTGGCGGTGAGTGAGGGTGTTCGTGTCCCTGATTATTTGAGGGTCCAAATTGGAGACATTTACTACTCCATGGCAGTTCACATTGGCCCCCGTAAATGTTTCAAGTGCGGTAGCATTGCCCATGTCAAAAAAGATTGCCCAAAAGATATTAACCCCTTCCCACGCAGTGCGGCGCCCGCGGGGGGAGGCTTCCTTGCACCCCGAAAACGAACCCCATTTCCCTCTGGAGCATCGGGGATGACGACTCCCAACACGGGAGTTCCAACTAGCAACAGATTCCAGTTTCCCCCTCATCAACAAAATGGACCTCATACCGAGGAAGCTTTAACGGGACCACTTGGGATCCCCGACCACTTACGCCACAGAAGTAGAAGTGATTCCCCCAGAAAGCGTGAACTCTCTAGTCCAGAGGATAAATCGAATGCCCCAAAAGTACAAGCTACACATGCCCATGAATTCGACCATAGCCAGGGCCACTCCTCTCAGGATACCCTAGGCACCCACGACCTTGATGAGAATCTCATGGACTTTGAAAACCACTCTACAACAAGTAGTGTCAATGGGGACGATCCTCCACTCCCGACCTCTCAAACCCCCGGAACCCAATTTGTGAATAAAGCCATAAGCCAAGCCCAATTAAATGATGCTTCTGGTCAAAAGACTTTCAATGATGGGTGGCGCTTCGTGGAGTGGTCCAACCAATCATTCCCAGACGTGAGAACAAACATTGGGTCGACTGGCCTACTAATTTTTTTGAGATCCTTAGTAACGTATGGGAACGGGATCCATTTTAAGTACATAGACCTTTTCAAAAAAATGTTCGTTGCCAACCCCATGAACCCCAAACTTATTTTGGACATGCTTGAGTGCCTCCCCCCTGTAATATCCAACGAAAAAGCGCATAAAAGAGTCAAGAAACTGATTTTTTGTATAAAAAAGCTGGCTGAATTTAAGAACGAGAGTTCTTATGCAGAATCTCATTCGACTTTTGTCTCGTGGCTTACCACAGACGCCTTGAACGCTGAGCTTGAGGCTTTTAGACAAAAAAATCCTGTATTCCCCTCTGAATATGAGCCTTATGTTACTACCTATTTTAACCCAACCAAAGCTACCACACAATGACATCTCTAAATATTTGGACGCTTAACTGCCAGGGTCTCATTAACCCTACAAAAAAAGAGCTTTTGACCAAATATATTAATTTTTTCCAACCTGCTATAGTCTGCTTGCAGGAAACTAACCTTAGTCAAATGCATGAAACACTTCTTGTCCAAAAGTATAAAACTATTCAAGATCCTAGTGTCTCCAACATAGGCAGCGGGCTTGCTTTGCTTTTGAGGGGAGACGTTGAGTTTGGTAGCCACCTCAATCTTATCGCTGGCAAAATGTCTATCTCCACTGTCACAATCCGGAAGAGGGTGTGGCACGTAGTGAATGTCCACGCGCCCTTTGAGACCCATGAAGCTAAAAAGTACTGTGAAATTTTAAAGAACAAAATTATGGATCCTGAGCACACCATTCTGTGTGGCGATTGGAACTTTGTTGAGAATCCCCTTATTGATAAAAGCCATTTTAAAAGACCTCACCCCCGCTCTCAGAGCTTTATTTCTCTTTATGAAGAATTGTTTTTTGTCGATACTTACAGGTTCCTCCGCCCCGGGGGAGTTGAGTTTACCCACATTTCCGACAAAGATAAAACTAAAAAGTCTAGACTTGACAGAATTTATGTCCACGAGGGCCTCCGCGGGGGGCTGTCTGCGTGTAAAATAATCCCATTTCTTAGTGACCACATGGTTTATAGCGTACAACTCAAGGGGGAACATGTAAGAAAGCCCCTCTGGAGGCTGCCCCCCTCTGTTCTAAATTCCCCCAACTTTATATACTCAATTAAGGCCCTTTTAAAAGAACTTTTATGCGACTTATCAAATTTTACGCTAAAATCTTACACTTTGCTCAAATTTAAAATCCTCCAAATTGCATTAGAATTCCAAAATTTTCAAAATCGTAAACGCAACAATTTGATTAAAAATCTCTACGACAAATTTATGGAGTCCCCCACCTCCTCTCAGGAGGAGGAGGAGGAAGTCCAAGGTTTTATTAAAGAAATCTCTTTTACTGATGGTGTGTTTAACCCGTGTGGTGACTTTCCTCGCACAAAATTCTTCAAACAAAATGAAACTAAAACTTTTTCGGAAGTTTTTGAGAATTTCAATGAAAAAGAAAGAATGTCTCACCTTACCTCTTTTTTCAGTAAAAAATTTTCTCCCATGAGTGTGATTGCTGAGTGTGAACCATACTTGCGAGGACTCCCCCAAATACCCGACTCACTTTGCGATCTCCTAAAAAGTCCTATTACAGCCGAGGAGTGTGACGCCATTATCAAAAACTCCCCTAATAACAAAGCTCCAGGTTCTGATGGAATTCCTTATGAATTCTATAAACATTTTAATGATGAATTTTCCCTCATCATCCCCCTAATTATCGAAAAATCTATGAGTGAGGGACAACTGCCCCCGCAGTTAAGAACCTCAGTTGCCACACTAATTTATAAAGACGGAACGGAAACTGATTTGAACAACTACAGAACAATTAGTCTTACCAATTGCGACTACAAAATAATCTCTTCTGTCCTAAAAGTAAGGTTGAATGAGTGTCTTCCACATATAATTGGCCCATACCAAACATGTGGGGTAAAGGAACGCTCAATTTTTGATAATCTGACTTTTGTGCGTGACGCTTTTGAATCGGGGGAAATGGATGGGGCTATTGTCGCTTTAGATTTTAAAGCCGCTTTTGACAATGTATCTTATGACTTTCTCTTTAAATGTCTTTCTTCCTTTGGATTTCCCGAAGCTTTTATAAAATGCATAAAACTGTTGCATACAAACTTCCGCATGACAGTGGTTGTGGATGACAGCCTCACCCCTACCTTCCCCATCTGCCGAGGGGTCAAACAGGGGGATCCCATCGCCTCCTCTCTTTATGTGCTCTTCATTGAGCCTTTTCTGCTTAAAACTTTGCACAAAATTAAATGCTTGGGTCCCCCCGCATGGTGCACCCACTCTATTTATATTTCCGCATATGCGGACGACTCCAACTTTTTTGTAAACAAAATTAGTCAAATTTATGCCATTCAAGAGTCATTTGAGGAATTTGCGAGTTTTTCTGGTGCAGACCTAAATGTCCACAAGTCAGAACTTTTGCCACTAGGATCCTGGGTAAGCAAAGGTATCCCCAGCATTTTTCCCATCAAGAGTGATGGTATTAAAATCCTGGGCATACTTTTTGGCACCCACGATTTTATGGAAAAAAACTGGCAAAAACTTATTGCAAAAGTCTCCCAAGCCATAAAATTTTATGATAAAAGGTGTAACGCTACGAGTTACTACACAAAATCTAAAATTTTAAATACGTACATTTTAGCCATAGTTTGGTACGTCTTGAAAATCCTCATCCCACCCGACTCTTTTATAACTGACCTCCTCAAGCTGTGTGAGGACTACATGCACAAACGCGAGGGCCGCGGGGACGCCCCCGCAGGTAAATGGTGGTTCGTGAAGAGGGAGTACCTCTACCTTCCCATCACGAACGCAGGTATGGGTCTAAAACACCCCCAAGGCCAAAGTCATAAATTTTTGCTCACCTTTTTAAGAAAACTACTCTGGGACGAGGCTCCCTCGGATTCTTTCTTGGGTCCAGCCTTCTCCATGGTCATGAAAGTCTTGTGCACTACTACGCCAAAAATACCTCCATACTACAAAAAATTGTCCGCCCTTATGTCGCACCTTGGCATCAGAACCTACGCAGTAGGCGCAAATTTTAGCGTTGACAACGTTAATAGTTGTTTTTTCCACACGAGTCCTGCGGCGGTGGATCGCTTGGTTGGTAAAAACCCCGTCCTTTCGTTGGTCTTCACGGACCAATTCGAGGACGGAAAAAGTGTAAATCTATACAGCCCCCACTTGTACTTTCAATGTCTTCCTTTAGTTCAAAATTTCAGAAAGGGGCAATTAGATAAAGATTTGGTTTTTCACAAAAAATGGTCCATCTTAAAGCACACTTCTATTAGTAACCCCCAAAAAGACGTAGTCTTCAAATTTTTCCATAATAAAGGCCTTACGCCTAAACTCGCAAAATTTTCAGGTTTCTATTTTTCAGAAGATTGCCCCTTCTGCAACTTTTTATGTCCAAAATTAGATCATTTTTTATCCTGTCCAATTGCCACTCCACTTTGGGACAAACTTAATTTGATCTTCAACAAAGTTATAAAACAACCGTCGGCTTCGAACTCATTTCTCATTGGCACCCTCCACGAGGGTGTCAATATCTGTACTTTCATAGCTTTTAACATTATATATAAGAAATTATGGCATAAACTTAATCGCTTTAAGAGCGACTTTGATCTCATTTCCAAATACCGGCACGCTCTGTTCGCGCGGATCCTTGCCGAGTTTTCTTGTTCAAAAGACTTTTCACTTTCCATTTTCGAAAAAAGATTCAAAGACTTTGACATTTACTCAATTAGAATAGATGGTAAAATTGACATTGACCTTTCATTCTTGACATAAACTCTCTCGCAACCTAACTTTTTCATTTTTACTTCTTGCTGGCTGAAAAAAGAAAAAGACGACAACAAAGCTAGTCTTTGCGGGGGTGAGCGTAAGCTCGGGTATTGCAAAAAGAGTCAAAGGAGGCTTCGTCCACCTCCACGAAAAATTTAACCCCTTCACAATTGAGCTTTGCACACTCAAATAAAAGACTCGCCTGGAGCCCAAGCAAACCCTCGCTTAGATTAGCTCCAGTTCCTGCCAAATTTTGACAGTGAAGGGATTTGTTGCCATTTTGGAGAAAGTGCCAGCCTCCATAATTACCCTTTTTGAGATTCTGTACGAGAACGAGAGACTGAAAATTATTATTTTTGTCTAATTTTGTTTGCTTCTGCGCTTATTTTTGTTTGAATAAATAATTGAGAAACCAAAAAATTGAAAGCAAAGAAAGCCGCAGAAGCAGCCGCTGCTGCGGCCGAAGGTGTAGATGAAGCCGACTATGAAGAAGCCAAGAAGGTTAAAAAAGCCAAGAAGAAAGCCGCAGAAGCGGCCGCTGCTGCTGCCGAAGGTGTCGATGAAGCCGACTATGAAGAGGCCAAGATGGCCAAAAAAACCAAGAAGATAGCAAAGAAAGCCGCAGAAGCAGTCGCTGCTGCTTCCGAAGGTGAAGATGAAGCCGACTATGAAGAGGCCAAGATGGCTAAAAAAGCCAAGAAGAAAGCAAAGAAAGCCGCAGAAGCAGCCGCAGCTGCTGCCGAAGGTGTGGATGAAGCCGAATTTGAAGAGGCCAAGATCGCTAAAAAAGCCAAAAAGATAGCAAAGAAAGCCGCAGAAGCAGTCGCTGCTTCCGAAGGTGAGGATGAAGCCGATGAGGAAGGAGGAAAGAAGTCTAAGAAAGAAGGCGTCAAGGGAAAGAAAGGTGATGGTGAAGGGTCCCCCACTGCCGAAGAAGATGAGTACGAAGAAGTCCCTCCCACTGAGAAAAAAAAGGCAGGGAAGAAGGGGAAGAAAAAGAAAGGCAAGGGCAAGAAGGGGAAGAAGGGCAAGAAGAGCAAATCCAAATCCAAAAAGGGAAAAAAGAGCAAAGGGGCCAAGAAGAAAGGTGGGCCTGAAGGTACTGAAAGCGAAGCAGCCTCCATCGCAGGGGGAGAAGGGGATGAGGAAGATGAAGAAGACAAATCCAAGACCAAGAAAAAAGGCAAAAAGGGGGAAAAAGAAGGAGGCAAATCCAAGTCCAAGAAAGGCAAAAAGGGAAAGAAAAGCGAATCTGAGGAAGCTGAAGCGTCCGCCGAAGGTGGAGAGACGCCAGAAGGAGGTGAAGGGACTCCTGGCGAAGGTGGAGACACCGAGGAGGGGGAAGGCGAGGAAAAGTCCAAAAAAGGCAAAAAGGGCAAGGACAAGAAATCCAAGAAAGGCGAGGCTGAAGTGTCCCCCGAAGGCGTTCCAGAAGGAGCTGAAGGGACCCCTGCCGAAGGCGAAGCTGAAGCCGAGGGTGAGGAAGGAGGAGGCAAGAAATCTAAGAAAGGCAAAAAGGGCAAGTCTAAAGGCTCCAAAGGAAAATCCAAGAAAGGCAAAAAGGGCAAAAATAGCGAGGCTGCTGAAGCCACCCCTGCAACCCAAGGAGGCGAGAAAGCCGAAGGGGCCTCTCCTCCAGCCGAAGGGGCCTCTCCTCCAGCCGATGGAGAAGCAGGGACCCCTGCTCCCGAAACCGAAGGAGGAGAAACCGAAGGAGGAGATACCGAAGGCGAGGGTGGGGAAGAAGGAGGGAAGAAGTCCAAAAAAGGCAAAAAGGGCAAAGGTGGTGGCAAAGGAAAATCCAAAGGCAAGTCCAAAGGGAAGTCCAAAAAAGGAGGTAAATCCAAGTCCAAGAAATCCAAGAAAGGTAAAAAGGGGAAGAAAGGAAAGAAAGGAAAGAAGAAAGGGAAAAAGGGCAAGTCTAAAAAAGGAAAGAAAGGCAAGTCCAAGAAGAAGAAGAAGGAAAAACCTGAAGAACCCCCACCACCTCCTCCACCCCCAGACGTCTACTTCTGGGTCCGGCGTCTCAAAACCTCCCTCCTCATCGAGACGTATGAAGAACAACCCATCGCTGAACTCAAGGCCACAATTGCAGACATGATCGGACAACCCGTAGACACCTTCACCCTCTTCAAGGAGGATGGAGAGGAACTCATCGAGTCCAAGCAGGGGGAGGCTCCCAAAAAAGCCGAGAAGGGAGACAAGTCAAAGTCCAAAGGGAAGTCGAAAGGGAAGGACAAAAAGTCCAAGGATAAGAAGGGGAAGAAGGGAAAGTCTAAATCCAAAGGAAAGGATAAAGAGGAACAGGTCGAAGAGAAGGCTGCTCCCCCTCCCATGGTTGCTATCAGGCTTGTGGATTATGGGATCAATTCCCAACTGTCTCCAATGCTTAACCCCATGACGGTGGGACTGTCTTATTTGTAAGTGAGAGAGGAAACTATCAAAAGTAAATCCTAATACTTTATATTCTATCTTTAGGAAAGAAGGTGGTGGCTTCGAAGGCGTCGAGATAACCCCATGGACCTCACCCGCAGTCATCCCTGAGAGCGTCAAACCCTACCTACGGAACTACAGTAATGAACTAGGCCTTGCCATTGACCAAGGAGGAAGTCGGCGTTCTTCAGACACTCCTTCAATTAAATCCTCATTGTCAGACAGTATTAAACCCAAGCAATGAATAAAATTCAAATCCTCCAGGGTTTTGTATTTCGAAGAAGTGAAGTGTGCCTTTATTTTTATGATAAGATGATGATGAAGTATAAAATGTTTTTAGAAATGCAGAGATTAAATGAAGTGGGAATTGTAAAAAAAGAGAAGACTGTGACGTTAAGAAATGAAATTAGTTGGATACCTCCATCGATTCGGGCTTGCTTTTCCCAAGAGTAGAAGATCCGGATTCCGCAGGGCCAATTTCATTAAACATGAATTCATCCTGGTATTCTTTAAGGTACTGCATGGATCTGCTCTCGTCGAGGAAGAGGCTGTAGACTTTCTTGACATCTTCAACTCCCACCTATGAAAAAGCCAGACTGATATTCATTTCTATTCAAAAAGACACAAAGTTCATTTAATTACCTCAGTGGATTTCCTCCTCTTAGCCACAACCCCTGCAGTGGTAATCAACTGAATCGCATACCGGAGGGAAGCCTCCCCCGCAATCTTCGTGAGGATGGAGAGAGCATCGTCCATGAGTTCCACATCCTCCTCCTCAGACCGTATTTTAAGTATCTGCTTCAACTCCTTCTCATCATAAGGGACGGTTTTGATGATGATCATTCTATCCAGGAGATCAATTGGGATGCCGTGTGGGGACTTGTAGTTCGTCCCTCTGATTCGAGTGATGCCACGATTCGTAGCCATTATGATGATGGGGGACATTTCATTTTCCAACGCTCGGTTCAAGAAGGAGAAACATTCAATGTCCAACATGTGGGCCTACAAATAGACACTTAAATTCAAAGACTGTCCTTGGAAAATATATATTTAACCCTCTCACCTCATCAATGAACAAAACACCGGGGGCAATTTCCGCCTTCCCCTCCTCCCTCCACTCGGCCACCTTTCCATTGATTTGATCCCGGACCTCCGTCTTGATTTCTCCCGTGTCACCAGAAAAGAGGGCCAGAAAGCCTTGGGTGCGGGAATTGATGACGTCGATTTCATGCAGAGTGACGGTGTGGACGACTTCCTTCCTCTTCTGAAGCTCTCCTTCGGGACATTGGATAAATCTAAGCAAAAGAACACAAAAATTACTACAAAAGACACAAAAATAAGGCACTGGATTTATTTACCTTGTTTGAGCTCCAGTCGCATCATAGTCTCTCGCCCGAGCGAAGGAGCGTCCCAGCTTGGATATCTTCCCAGTCGCTTTATCAATCGTGATGACATCCCCAGCCTGGACCTTCTCTTTCATGAGGGAGTCAATCATTTTCGTTCCCAAGTCGTAGACAGTCTCCATCTCCGTTGTTTTGAGGGTCAGCTTCCCCACCTTTTGACCCGTCCCCGTCGTGGGAGTATCCACCATCACCTCCACGACTTCACCCTCAATGATTTCCGTTTCCTCTCTACAAAGAACGAAAATTTAGTACGTGCCTATCCTCGCTTATCATCTGTGTATTGGTCTTACTTGATCCGAACCCCAATGGACTTCCTTATCGCTTGAGTAAGGGCCTCCGTCTTGCTCATTTCCAATGAGTAGATCTCACTCGCACTCATGTTCGTAAAAGGAGAGTCTGAACTAAGGGCCCTGGACATGCCCATCGCAATGGCCGTCTTCCCAGTCCCCGGTTGACCTGCGAGGAGCATCGCGCGACCTGCAATCTTCCCGTCTTTTATCATCTCCAGAACCACCCCGGCCGCTCGACGTGCCGCGATCTGACCCACCATCCCTTGCGAACACTGGAAAAAGAAAAGACAAAAAGAGGTAATGGTTATCGTATTCTTTGAGAGTTATCTTTACCGTTCGTGGTTCGAGAGTGTCATCAAGTCCCAAACCTCGGATGTGGGAGTGGGCCCCAATCCTTTCCAAAAATGCAATTTCCTTCGCCTCCGGAATACTCACGCCTGCCCCTGCCATTCTGAATGTCTGACCTTTAATTAACACTAACTTCCGCTAATTAATTAATTTTTTAGTGAAGAAGAAGAAAAACGTGTGATTCATTCGATTCTCCGGTTTTACTGCGCTGCTTGAATTCTTTGCTTTTGGCGCATTGGATTTCTTGCAGTGAGACTCCAGAGCAAAGCAGCAGCAGATTTCCAGCCATCTGGTCTTCATCTTTTTTTGGGTAAGTGGCTTTAATTAATTTCTTATCTTTTGTCGTGATAAGGTAACCTTTTGCCCTTTCACAGGCAGGGAGAAAGACGACGAAGGCTAATCAAAAATGCTGTCCGAATTCACCGACGAGTTCTTCTTCGACGAGGATAAGCTGTGAGTCAAAAGTCACTTTTACCTTATCTTTAATTGTTTTCTTCTCCTTCCACATGATAAGTGTTGCTTGTACCGTGCTTGCCTGCATTTTTAAAATTGCTGTTTAGTTCACTTGAATCCTTTATATTTTTTGTTATTTTTCAGTTAATCCTTCCTTTTGTGTTTTGAAGTGTCCACTACTTTCCATTTCGATAAGCCCTTTAGTCAAGTCAAATGTCTGGTCCTCCTCATTTTGGTGATTTCCACCCCTTTTGTGACATTTGTCGATACAACAACAGCGCGGAAGGGTGCCCGTTGAGAGACATGTCTTTTTATGCAGAGGATAGAATGTATTTTCTTATCATTTGTTTAGATAACCTTTTTATGTATGTTTTACTTTACTCTGTGCGTGCAGGGGGATGAAGATTACCACAGGGTCCGTCACCCTGCATAAGGATGATAAGAGCAACATGATTGGGATTAGCATTGGAGGGGGAGCTCCGAACTGTCCTTGTCTCTACATTGTGCAGATATTCGATAACACCCCAGCCGCCAAGGAAGCCACACTCCAGAGTGGGGACGAGATTACGGCAGTCAACAATCAAACGGTGAAGGGGAAGACGAAGGTGGAGGTGGCCAAGATGATTCAGGGGACGAAGGTTCGTTTGGTGATTGAGTCTGTCTTAAGTTCTTTATTTAATTAATTCCGACTATTTCAGGGCGATGTGACAATCGGATACAACAAACTCCATGCAGAAACATCCCAAGGAAAGAGTCTGGACATCATCCTCAAAAAAGTCAAGCACCGCCTCGTGGAAAACATGAGTGCCAGCACGGCGGACGCCCTGGGCCTCTCTCGAGCCATCCTTTGTAATGACAATTTAATCAAAAAGCTGTCAGAGCTGGAACGCACTGAAACCATGTACCACGGAATGGTTCAACACCTTTCTCGACTCCTAAGAGCTTATCTGGATCTTCTAAGGGTAGTCAAGATGTTTGCGGACTGCTTCGCTCAGATTGGTGTAAGGGAACCACAGCCTCGGGCTTCTCTGGCGTTTACGCAGTTCGCAGACTACCACAGACAGATTGAAAAGAAGGGGTTGGACATGGTGAAGAAATTGAAACCGGTAAAAATAGCTTTTGTTTTAAAATTGAATAGTTCAAAGCAATTATTGCATTTTCATGTTTTTAGGTGCTTTCGGACCTGGGAACTTATCTCTTCAAAGCCATCCCCGACACGAAACTCACGATTGGGAAATATGCGGATGCGAAATTTGAGTACCTTTCTTTTTGTCTGAAGGTGAAGGAGATGGATGATGAGGAATTTAACTACGCCTCGGTTCAAGAGCCTCTCTACAGGGTGGAGACTGGGAATTATGAGTACAGGTATGTAAAGTAACGTGTAAAGTCGACAAAGTATTTACTTACTGTAAATATTTTTGTTTCTCAGGTTGATTCTTCGCTGTCGACAGGAGGCAAGGACGAAGTTTGCGCAATTGAGATCTGATGTTCAAGTAAAGTTGGAACTTTTGGACAACAAACACGTTCAGGATGTGGCGACGCAGTTGCAAAGACTGTCCCAAGGTATGTACAACATTTACAAAGTCGACAATTTATCTTGAGAAAACTAACACAATTATAATTATGGACAGGTTTGGCCGAATTTTACGAAGAGGTTCGAAAAGTGACGGCAGAAAACGACGGACTGTTCCCAGTGGAAGTTGATCTGACGGACAATGCATTTATGTATGACAAGAGCTTTGAAATACTCCCCCCAGACGAAGACGAACCGGGGACAGACGATTCTAATTCCAATCAGATTCCAGACTCCCCTGCGTCAAATGTAAATGTGACTCATGATTTACTTCAGGATGACTGAACTACCTAATGGCTTTTGTAAAGTAATCTAGTCCGAAATAT
>JAQIWU010001164.1:0-18289 GCA_034696445.1 Isotomiella minor
GAGGAGGAATTCAACTGCCAAATCCTTTATGTCATTTCAAGTAATAGATTTCTTTGTTGTCAATTTTGATTGATGTTGTCGTTGATAGACTGGGTTTGTCAATCTCTTGTCCATCTTTCTAATCGTGCACTCCTACCACAGCTAGTTCAGTCCACAAAATCACTGTCTCAGCGTACCCCAAAAGCGATAACGGAAGGGTAACAACTCGGGTTAAGAGAAATCCAACAAAATATATCAAAGAATTGGAAAGTCATAGTAACTGCAGAAAGCACTATTCTCACTATACCCCAACGACTTAATAAGTACATTTTTAGTTTCATGCAACACCCTAGAAGTTAAATATACTATAGTTTTCATAGTTTTCAATTAAAACTGTATTCAATTATGCCAAAGTTACCGTCAAATTGGCCTTGCGAGTGAAAGCAACAACCTTAAAAAGTGAAAGTAAAAATGCTGTTTGCAGGTGAACATTCAGATTCCATTGGAGTTAGATGCAGAAAGCTGGGCAACTGTGATTGAGCAATTACTAATGCTTATTCTCATCATCGGCAGATGGATGCTACCAAAAGGTGGCTTAACCAGAGATCAATTGTCTCAATTGTTGCTGGTAACGTTTGAAGGACTTTCGTATTGTCGTCAACTTAAACTTTGTGTTTGGGTCAAGGTTTACATTGGAACTGCAGCCGACATCATTGAGTTTTTCGACTCTTTTAAGGTGATCGCATTGACATTACTCACCTTCACGCTTGTATCAGTGCTTAATGATTCGTTGCACATTATTTCCCGGACCGTCTAAAAGGTATTTAAAGTGACTCGTGTGTATATAGGATGAGAAAATAGCCTCTCAACGAGTGCTGTGTCTTTTGATACTGTCGATTTGGTCATGGAGCCTGATGCAGTTTACATTTGTCCTCACGGCAACAAAGGCACGACGAACTAGAATAACTGCAGACATTGAGCCACCCAAACCTAAGCTCGTCAATGGGATTTATAAAGTGAAAGAGGTTTGCTGTTCAATCGACGTTTGGGCGATCTTGATCAACATTATTTTGCAGGTATTCAGATAATCCTTGTCCATGCATTTGAGGCTGAATTTTTTTTGTATCGTCTTAGGATGCCCCATTTCTGATTTTTCGAACGTTGCTGATCTTTTACTTCAAAATAATCAGTTACATGAACATATTCTTTACCTGCAAAAACACGCTTGTCATCATTCTCCAGTTTTATAGGCTTTATGTAGTACAGCAAGAGAAAAACAAAGAGTTGTCGAAAATGGCCAAGGCTTCTGTCTCTGGGAACTTGGCAAAAGTGGTGCATAAGGCAGCTTTCATAGGACCCACGACGAATCCCAAGTTCAAAGGAGGAAAGGCAAAGGAAACTGGCTCCTCTGGGAAAACAAAATCTACAAGTAATGGTAGCTTCATTTTGATATTCACATCTGAGTACAATTGTCTCCTTATTCTATAAAGCCACGGCAGCAGGAAAAGCGAAGAAGCAGCAGAACAAACTTGAACAGTCGCAGCCTAAAAAGAATCCATCCCAGGACTCTATAAATTCGCAGAGACAACAAAGTGGTAGCAAGATTCCGGATGCCTCTAAAATGGATAATATGAAATTGAAAGTAAATACCTGGCTAGTGGCTTGCTTTATATACCAACAAGTATTAAGTTTGCATTACCATGAAAAGGCCGCCGCACGTCGAAAGTCCTTGTCCACTGGAAACCTACCGGAGGAAATAGAAGCCACGTTTATAGCGGAGCGTCCTTTTGAGGATGATTTAGAAGTTGGAATGTCAGGTTCAGTCATGTCCGGAACTAACGATGGAGACTCACAGGATGTGGAGTCGGAGGATGTGGCGTTGGATGAAATATCATTTGCAAGTGAACTCCCCACAACCAAGATCAATCGGAAAATTAAGTAACATGCGTTACCCTTAGTCATAACGAGTGAAGTCTATTTGAGGATTTTTATTCTAGAATGAGCGACAGTCCTGGGGTGTACAAAATATCCGGAAGTCGCAGTTCGGAAGCCAGTAGCAGCCAACAAGGTCACAACCGCTGCAGGCAAGACACTGGATACTCGTCCAGCTCCAAGGATTCGGCAAATAGCAGCCGCCGAGTATGGCTAACATGAATTTATGAATTACATTTGACATCTTACTCAAATGTTTCATTTTTGTGAAGGGTCGATCTGCAAGGAACGGGGGGAGAGGAGGAAGACAAAGTGCGACAAGCAAGCAACGTGCCAAAAGTGCTGCACAAAGGTAGGTAAGTGCATGCGACCAACAAAGTATCTACGTCATTTTGAAGCTTCCAGCATTTTAGTTTCAATGTTGCGTTTTCTCGTTTTAAAGACGACGACAAATGATGATGGGCAAACCCACAAGTTCTATCGAGTTTGGAATACCAGAAGTAAACTCATCTTCTGAAAGCAGTGGGGAAACAATGGCAGAAAATGAGAGGATTTTTCAAAGAAGGGCAGCCATCGGGGCGGTATTCGCATTATTCGTAGTAATATTTATGTTATGTATGGTAGCCATATACGGTGGGATTAATCCTAAGGGTCTTGTCCTTCGAGAGAATTTAAAAATCGTTAATTCTACTTCCACTACTACACAACCACCACCAACTACCATAGTCCCTTCTACAAATATTACTACAACCAACGTTTTCAGTATGAATTATACGACTCCAGTAAACATCTTGGTCAACAGCAGTGGAGTTCAGGACCCCACAGAGTCAAGCGAAACTACTCAAATTGCTGAAAACATCTATATTGTTGATAACTTTACAGTATCCATTGATGAAATGGGTAAAACAGAATCTTCATTAGCCTTAGATCTTAATGTCACAACTGTTGGTGACATTTTAAATACTCAAGAAGAAAACGACGAAGGCCCTTCGTTTATGGATACCAGTGACATGTCTCAACAAGCCCCAACTGCTGAAGCATTGACTGAAGCTATTGGAGGTTCTGAATTTGAGCTGCCTAAAAAAAGCTCAAACGTGAGACATTTGGGGAGAAAGATCCGACGCTTGTATGGTTTCTTGAGTGAATCTTTTTTGAGACAAGATAATTAATCGTTATAGAAATAAAGTGTGGAGCACTGCGTAATGCAATGTTGTATCACACTTTCAAGAATAATGAGTTGGATAAAGCATTATAACTTAAAGTAGACTTTTGGAGTGTAAAGTAAGATTTCAGATTTTTACTTTCAATTATGGCAACAGCTTCACTAATTGTAAACAGAGAGAAATTTGATGGGTTTGATTGTCAATTGGTCATGCTGGTACATGACATAATGACGAAAAGTATCTAGTTGATAAGTGTTTGAATAAATAAATTACATTTATTTAATACGCATGGTCTCATTAATATCTGTGGAGCTCTGATGAAAATATAAGGGGTATGACAATAAAGGGAAATGACAGTGTCACAATACCCTCTCTGAGACACAGGCTTAACATCTCGAGTTCATAACTTTAGATATCGTCAGTTTTATTTATTGCGAAATTAGAAGGTGTATTAAAGTGAAATTTACGATTGTGAAAAAGGAAAGTGATATTCTTTCATATCTTCACCATTGAAGGGTAGCGTGGAAAATCCGCCGTAGTCACTGTCCAGTGAGATCCCAAGAGTATCAAGTAGCGAGTAGAACGTTGGTTTATTTGTATCATCATCGTAGTATTCCTCTTGATGGTCAATCAGATCCCTGTCGAATAGGCCTTCCCTACACAAAGCATTAAAAAAATTAAAACGAAGAAGGTATAGGAGGGTAAAATTTTTCAAAACTACCTCGAAATGACGTTACTGCTCAATGGTACAGGTTGTTCCTTCCAAGCGCTGTAATCTATCGAAGGAATTACATCAGTATTGGAACAATTGGTTCTGGGATTCCTCCTTTCGTCAGGAAGGAGAAAGATAATTGGCTGCATTGTGCGAATCCCATCACTGGTGTCACAAATGACCCTCGACAGAGTGACGTTTCTAATGTGGCTTAGTTGGTCAGGGGTGAATTCGCCAGGGTTCTCATACCAAAATCTATCTCCTCTCCGCAGGTTGCGAAATGTTTGACCAATTATGCAGGAAAATGTTGGACCCAAGATTGCACCTTTCACCGGATATTCTACCATTGCCCCAGGAAATAAATCTGCAGAATAGCGATATTAAATGTTACTACAATTGAGAAACACCACAGGTCACACTCAGAACTAACCTACATCCCAAGGATTTTCATACACAGAAGCAAACCACTGCACTTTCTCTGTAAGAATCATTTAAGTAATCAAGATGTTTAGGTAAGCAGGTAAGGTTCACAAACCTTTTGGAATTTCAGTTGCTTCCGAAAAATCTTCCCAAGAAGCCACGGTTTGGTTGCCTTCTCTCGACAATGGTCGCTTTAACAACCCACACGCTTCCCTCCATTTAAGATATGGAGGAATTCCATGATCTCTTCCTCTTTGAATATTTATTGCAGCCAAATCGAGTCCCTTGTGCCATAGCGTTTGGAACAAGTGATTCGTCAACTGAGAGGTAATAAACTCGTCCCTTCGTTGAGATCGTTGAGATGAAAGTCCTAAGGAAATCCTGTCTACTTCACCGAAATTGTGTATATTCGAAGGGCTCATCATTTCATGACTGAGCTCAACGTCTAAAATAATTAAAAAAATGAATGACGCGAGAACTGGGGATGTAATAGTGATTCGTACTGTAGGGCATTTCTCTGTGGTTTTCATCCATTCGATGTATCTCAGGTTGAACCAAAGAGTGTCCAAAACTAAGATAAAAAATGTGATTTAGTTCATCCTGAGATAAATATGCCCAAATTACCGAAACGCAGCGGTGCCAAATACGTTTGGAACTGATGCATCTATCGAATCGTTATACTCCTGATAGTAGCCACTTCTTAAAAGCCGTAAGCCAAAAACCTTGAGGATATCTGAAAGATACGAGCAACTTTGTCAAGAACCTATGGGTAAGCCTCGGCTGGCAATTCTTACCTGGTCCCAATAGAAATGGTAAAAACTCTCTGTACGTTATGTGCTGCAACTGGGCAATCACCACTTTCCTCGCTTCTTGGAAAAGCGTTTCCTATTTTAATCAATTTCACTATAGTAACTTTCCCTCAAACCTTAGTGAAAGCGACGTACTTCTTCCCAATGAGGATTGACTGCGGCCAACCTGTCGGCTATGATGTTATGTTGACGAAGCCAAATAGTGTGCATAGCAGTCAGTCCCGGTTGCTCGTTCACCCTTCCGTCCCCCGCAGCAAAGCAATACAGTCTTGGAGACGATATGATGCATTCATTTTCAGGTGGATGGACCAATTGTGGTAGCAGAGCTTTACGGCTGGGCATGTGGGAGTACTTGAGGTGGCCCTTTTGGTACAGACGAAGAGGTTGAAGGTCTCCAACTGTGGACCCATACACGACGCTCCCATCAAGCCATGAGGTTAGCTGGAATTAAGATACAAAATGGCCAATTTTAGAATGCTATTAATTGTCCAAGTTGCACTCTAAAATAAAAACTCATAGTGGTTATAGAGACTTGATTTAGCTGTTCTCTTGGTCCTAAGGTACAATCTGGTCTGGGAGCTGGAGAACTACGGATGAATTCCATGCAGTTTTTGAAATTAAAGTATGGGTCATTTGGCATTATCTACAATTGGAAACATTTTTAGAGTTTAATAGATAGTTTATGGCTCATCTTTTGTTCTCACCTTAATAGGCAAACAGTCGGGATGAATGTCACTGACATTGCAACATTTTGGAATGGAGTGGTTGAAAGCCCGAGTTTGGGATGTGGCTGTTAGATCGTGGTCAAGGAACTGACCCCATCTGCAAATTGATAGGTGTTGAAACAAGGGAATTATGTATACAAAATATTGTTTTTTACTTACTGCATTAGCATCAGTGTAAATGTCGATGAAGGTTTGGAGACATCCTTGTGGACACTAGTGGAGATTAATCGAGCGGATGGCAGATCTTTTCCAGAGACGGATTTACGCAGTGTAGACACGCCTAGGTAGGGTTTGACAATTAATTCCGAGGATGACATTAATTTATTTTCTTATCAAACCATCGTCATATTCAGGAGGTAGGAAACGCGCAAACGGTTGAAACGAAGAGCCGACATTTGGATTCTTTAAATTGTTGCATGTTCCATCAATGGTTCTATACTTCCTTGCCTCCACTGAGCACTCTTCATCCGATTGTCGCCTAATTTATCACATGTAAGAAGCTGCATTAAACCAAAGCCACGTTTGTAAACTTCTCTTACTTTGTGGGACAGCTCGACCGTTGCAAAGCTGGACTCTTGAAGATAGCATCCTCGTGGATTTCATCACGGAATTGCGCTAGCCTGTACAAAAGTAAATTGCTTACATATTTAAAACAGAAAGCACTTCTTTCTTCTCACTGTTCTTTCAATACTACGGTAGCTCTTAAGGTTGCATAAGCCACTCTGGCAAGCTCCTTCGCCTTTGGAGCTTGTCGATTAATTGCTGCTAGGTATGCTGAAGGGTGGTTCCTTTCTATAATGATATCTGCAAAAACATAATGCAAAAATGTTAAACCATTGTAAGTACAAATGTTTGACCAAGAGGCCACTATCTTTGCACAAAAGAAGACTTGTTAGCACGTCTCACTTTTCCCAATGCACTTTCTGCCTATTACACACTCGCACCACTCACTTTTATTATAGAGGTCCGGTTCGATCTTCTCAAAGAGCTCAGTCGCATCTTGCACTCCAGTCTCTACAGCGTTTGTAATGTAGGCAGCATAATGAATTGGAAAGTCGTCTTCAACTCCTTCAGCTTGAGGGTTGAAGGCTTCAGACTCGACCCGAACTTTGCTGTCGAACTTGAGACTTGACGTTAGTGAAGGATGATTACTATTAATATTGCTACTGCTAACAAGTTCAGCGACGGATAAAAAAGACTCATTCGCAACTGCCGTACAACTCAAAGAGAGGTTAACAATGATAAGGATGTAGGTGGTGAGGGTGGAGAATGATAGTAGAAGGGTGGGTGGTAAAAGCGTTAGAGTTAGTTGCAATTTTAGAATTAAAAAATCACTCTTCATCTCCTACGCTTCCTCTCAGCCTGCAATGACGAAATGGCATTAACTGACCCGAATAGGACACGGGCTGTCACCTGAAATCGAATGCACCATGTAGGTCAATTGACTTGTACTTTTCACATCTACAATCATCAATTATACGATACTACGTTTTCACGTCACACGACTTGAGAACAGGATAATTAAGATTGTTTCCCACAAATAAGGACAAGGATATATAGTAAAGAAATTGTTAAGTGAAATCTTGGAGCACCTGAACACTGGGTTTATTTCCTGAGGGTGGAGGCCCGGGTGGGTTGACGCCGGATGTAGAGGAAGCGTTTGAGGACGACGGAGTGTTTCCCGGGCACGGGCGTGAGGACATTGTGAATCGCAAGCTCCTCAAAGCCAACTAACCGATTGACCTAGAAATCTTTTGCATCCCACAATCAACAATCAAGTCAAGAATCAAAATCAACGTCTAATTCAAATTGCTTCTTTCTCTCTTCGTCGGATCAAGTCTTGCTGCACACACGAAAAGAACGAGCTGTAGCACTACTTCAAAAGAAGATGAGGAGCAGAGCAATCGTCGTCGTGAATCCTGTGAGGGGATGATGCTATTGTGATGACTGCTTATTATTGAGTGTCTTTGTTGTATCAAGTCAGCGAATGAAGCTAGGTATTATAGCTGTAGCAACACGGTCATGAAATGAAGACACAAATTCTAAGGTAGCCAAGCCAAAAATGGACTATATGGCTCTCTCTTTCCTAAAACAATCACTATTAATGTTATTGTAGTGTAATGTGTGACTTGAATTGAGAGTTTATTAGCAAGTGTTTGGGTGTCATAGAGGCCGACATGTGTAAACTTAATTTCCAACTGCGTACTTGTCACTTGACAACCTTGTCCTTTAAGTACTCTCACCAAATTCAGTCTTCCACACGAAACAAGGTGAAGAAAAAGTACAGGGGTGAAGTCGGAATTATGGTTCTATCATATAGGAGGACGGTCGTCGATTCTTGTTTTGCCTCTGCGGGTCTTCAAATGACGTGCTTATTATTTCTGATGATGCCAATAATGCAGGCGGAGATACGAGTTTATGAAAATTAGTGAGACAATTTAAAGGGCAGTGTGGTTTGCTTTGTTATGAGGTTGCGTTTGTTTGTTGCTATGCTAAAAAGAATAATGTTACGAATGATCTAAATGTGTCGATGTCGATGAGAGCGAGTCTTCTTCTTTCTTGAACCTTGTCTCGCCGTGGGTTTACTGTAGAATAGAGGTACCCACCAGTTTTAACAGTTTTGATTTGTACCGTACCGGATACATCGGAGTAGGATCAGTAGGGCACGACACATTTCTACCAGAAAGTGGGACGAGGTACTGCACGCTCATCATATCATCAGTCCTAATAATAATGGGAAAGTCTTTTTTCATTGAGAACTGAATGATTTTTTAGCCTTGTCATAACCGTATCGCAGGAAACCGTTTGAGTCCCAAGTCTCACTTTGGTGGTCGGTTTATTTGTGTGCAGGAAACAAGACAGCAAGAAAGAAGGTCCTTTACTTTTATTTCCGTTCCATTTGCAGTTGCATGATGCGTGGGAAAAATATTCAATCCAAGCCTCAATTCATTTCCAAACCTAAATACCTTAATAACCAGTTTCCAGGAGTAAAAAAGGGTCCTCTGTTTCCAGACAAGACATATACTTGGATTTCTAAACTCTGCGTATGAAGTATGTACCTTACTTTTTGCTTTAGATGGCCTTTTTCACTCCTTACAATCTCCAGGAGGATTCATGAGCGCATTTTATCTCTTTTTCTTTCGACCAACAAAAAATAAATTTTTGGGCACGATGGTGCGGCTTATATTGGTGCGGAGGAAAAACGAGAAGATCATTATGATCATGATGACTTTCAGGATCACCCAGGAGAAAAAGGTCTTTCATGTTTTGTCATTTAATCATTAAGAATTAAGGATAATATGTAGGATCTCAGAAAGGGTAAGGTTTGGTTTAGATCCTGGAAATCATGTGCATGATGATGATAGATAGGAGGAATTGACTGGCACACTTCTAACTTATGCTTAAATCTAGGTGAAATTCATAATTGGCACAGTAAGTTCAACCTTATGACGACAATATATAAGTTGGTCTTGACTTAGGCTGTTTGACCTGAATTTATTGCCAGGCATGCCAAAACAAGTCTCAAGTGTAAGTTCAAAGTGGGACCAAAATGCAGTCATTATTGGAAGACATAAATAAGATGCATTCATGCAATGCAAAATGCAACAGTGCAGCAGCAGCAATGAGAAAAACGCATTGGATGCATATGTACCGAATGAATTGAGTAATCAATGGTGCAAAGATGAGACAAGACCGATTCTTATGAGACTTGCCAAAAAATAAAAGCAAGTCAATCTAGGTTGCAAATGAGCTTGCAATTTTCTTGATGAATAATTTATACAGTCGTTCACACTAAAGTATATAAGAATGCAGATCGAAATTAGAATCAAGGATCGGTAATGATGAGGCCGTGATTAACTCTTGATTGAGATTATGCAACAAAATACAAAATATTCAGAACTTTTAATAAATTCTAAACCGGGTTTTCTAGAATGTTTCTCCTTAATAACATTTTTTTGCAATATGTGCCCACGCCCATCCAATTGGAGACATTATGGTATGGTTTTGTGAGGCATAAAATCATTTAATGTTCAAATGACATGAGCATTTATGTGATTTTTCACACCATATGCATGGGTGGATCGGCATCGGCACTGCTGCTGAGGGGAAATGTGACACTACAGTGCTGATTTTTTGTTTCACATGAAATGCGATACGGTGTTGAGGTCAGTGGAGCAGTGACTTGTGCAATTTCTTCAAGTTCATTGTTGTTCTAAATTTATCTTTTGCATATCTCTGTGTCACACTCATTACAACAATCGATAGAACCGCCTTGTCAAAGGATAATGCAATCAACTTTTACAACTTCTTTTAACTTTCTAACCTAAATTAATGGGGAAATTATGATGCAGTAGAATGAGTGCTTCCTCATCCATCCTTCTCATAAAAATATTATGTCGCACAGTTCATAGAGAGAGAAGATCCACCTCGTGCCGAAATTTCTATCGCAGTCAATTCTATTGTTTGTAAGAATTATAATGCATTGATGAAATGAACTCTCGCCCATTTGGTCAACTTTCACAATTCACATGACTGCATATTTGGCATTCCCATAGAATTTAATTAGCTACGAAATGTAAAGGATGTGACGGATACATATTACGCATTCGGTATACTTTGCACAGGCACGTGCCATTAAATTGAATTTTTGACAATTAAAATTAACTGAAGTTAATTAAAAACTAGCTCGCCTTCAATTAAATGGGGATAGGGATAGGGCATCTTTGTCAAGGGTACCTGCAACAAATCTTTCGATGATTTCTCTACTCCATCGAGGTTGATCTGCAGGAGCATGATGTCCTGCATTTCGAATGACGACATAGAACAAATTTTCATGCGACTTGACGTATCCAGACACATCTCCTCTCTTTAAGTCCCGAAGGATCCTCCTGTCCGACTTGTCAAATTCGACCTTTCCTGCGTAGTCCATGGATCTAAGAAAATTTGCTACTCCCACATGTGGTGTGACCAAGTCCATTTGTCCAACGTATACTAAACTTTTGTATTTCAGATTGAGAAGTTGGGCCATTTCGTCTTTGTAAGAGTTTTCAAAATCTTCGTAAAGTAATTCAGCCACACGCGTGCTAACATTTACGAAACCTTGATCGCCAACATGAATATTTTTCTTTGTCGAACTTTGATTTAGGAATCGGTTAAAATAGTCCCGTTTTTTATGGATCTTTGTCTCCAAGGCAGAAGCCAAATACTGAAATCCAGTTGTATTGCTCAAAAATGATGCTTTAGAAGAGAGCAATTCGTCTCTCATCTGAAAAGTCAAGAGCCTGAATTGTAAAACCTGACATCATTTTGGCAAAATGTAATGAGACCTTGTGAGCGTCCACCAATTTCCCATCCTTAACGAGGTTGTTAATTTTTGCCCCCTCCTCTGCCATGTATTTTCTACCGTTCTCATCCACAAGTCCTAAAGCGTAGTAATAGTCAGCGTAGGACTCTGTTAGGCTGGCAGGGTCGGTTAAAGGAGCTCCAAGGATGAGTCCTTTAAGGTTGATTTTAGTTGTATTCGTCTTGGCATTTTCCTCATGAATTCTTAGTCCCAAAGACGGAACTGTCTTTCCTGTAATCAATTTCATAAGTCAAGGGAACCTTTACCCTCTGAATGCTATACTTTACCGGCATACGATTCACCGGCCAGGTACAAATCCTTTTTGGCAAATTCTGGAAACATTTGGAAAAACTGATCCAGAAATGCATGAAGATCACGAGTTATGTCTGCCTGAGATTTGGCGTAACCGTCGTCACTTCCCGTGAAGCTGTATCCTAAGGAATAAAAATAAGTATGACGGTAAAGACACAGAAACATGGGGCAATGTGAAACACTAACCTGTTCCTACAGGGCTGTCGATGTAAAGCATATTATGCTTCCGAGCCCAAGTGTCTTTTCGAACCCGAAGAACCAACTTCGGAATGCGACCTCGTTTTTTCACTTTGAATGGACCGTTTTCAATGAAAAGACCGAATAATGAGGAAACGCCGGGACCTCCATTCAACCAAACCATGACAGGGGAGTCCTCTGGCTCGTCAACCTGTGGAGAGAGGGATGCATTACAATACCATGACTGAAGTAGCGATTATTGTCACAAAGGAGTGTACCATGGAAGGGACAAACCAAAAGAACAAATTGCTGTTTGTGGTTTCATTGACCGTGAAGAATCCACTGTAGCTATTGATTCCTTCCAGACGGCCACTCCCCCAATTGACAAAAGCCTGCTTTTTTGCCTCTTCAATGTTCCCTGCTTTAATGAGGGGGGTCAAGAGCAATGCAGAGCTTCCCTCATCATCCTTGTGTTGTTTTGCACTAAGTGCTACGTGGGACAGTGCAATTAAAATTGCTGAAAATGCAAACGCGTAAGATCCCATGACGATTGTTATACAGATATTATGGAAGTGAAACTATGTCCACTCTGCCGATCGGTCCGAAACTAAGTTTCTTCGGAGAATGTGAATGACTTTTATGGGATCTGCAACAATGGACAGGTTGAACTGATGATGGGGTTATTGTCGCGAGATTGCATGTGCAATTTCCAATTTCATAACAGGACGGAATACCAAATGCTCACTTCTTTCTTGGATTCTTCCTCGGTTGTTGTTGATGATGATGAGTCATGAACTTGAAATTCCGGAATTATATGTGAGGACAAAGAATGGGAAACAAGATGCTTGCCTAACTAAACCAGTTAAAATGCATCCTAATCCCCTCTTCCAATGAAGTGGTACTAGAATCGAGATCAAAGTTCATCATCATAGAGTGCAAGTCAATGTATTATTGTTTACAGCGTACCTTATTGAAAAACAAGTGACAAATAACGTACAATATTCATCTTGACCTTACCCGTGACTCACTCACAATTTGACATAACAAGCACAAACAAACAATTCAGTGAGTTCAACTTAGGTTGACAAAGGAAAAAGAAATGACGACAACAATAAATTAATCAAACAACTTGAATGGGTACCATTTCCGAGTAATTTTTTATTTTTAATTTTTGAGTCTACTTTAGCACTAACTACATTATTACTATCCTCACTACATATCTGAAACGCAAGGTTGTAGAAAAAATACTGAATTATAACAAAAAATTTCAACGACCAATCAATTCAACCAAGCAAACAATTTACCAATTTACCTCGTATAAAGATAACAAAAATACTGTACCAAATTTTATAAAGGTCCAATTCTACAATTCAATTCGTAACTAAATTTAGATGCTGTAGCTTTAAAAAGATTTTCGTTTTTACTAAAGTGAGCAAATTTTGATTATATGAGGTACTAATAATTAAGTATGACATAGTTTAAGACTTAGGGCATTCTTTCTCATCTTAAGTAGGTTGTATTTTAGTATTTTGTGGCCCCTGAATAATGTACCCTTCAAACCTTAAACTTTGTCATATTGCCTACCTCATATTGTTGTAAAGGTTCAGTGAGGATTTTAGAATTTCTCTTTTGGGTGGTCCCTTTCTAAATACATTCCAGAATCGTAGAGTCTCATCCCCTGCCCCGGTAACGATTGATTCCCCGTCCGGCGCTAATGCTAAGTACAGCACGCGATTCGAGTGTCCGGTGAGTTTTGCAACTTGCTGTAATGAAGGGTACTTCCAAATGGCGATCTCGTTTTCGGAAAATCCATGAGTAGTAACAAATTCTGGGGAATTTTTTGACCATACCAAGTTACAAACTTGCGAGGTAACTTGAATCTTGTGCATAGGTTGGCCAGTGACTGTGTTCCATAAGCGTATTGTTTTATCGGCTGTCCCGCCTCCACTTGCCAAAATACCATGATTGTGGGGTGACCAAGCAATTGCTATTCAAAAACACAATGAAATGCAGAATAAATATTTGCCTAAAATTGGAAGCAACAAAATAGTTGTGTATTAAGTAAGTGGGTACCTTTGACGGCAGCAGTATGTTCATTGAATTTATGAATGGGTTCTGATGAGCCCAGGTTCCAAATATATAACTGATTATCGTTTCCACCAGAAGCTAGAAACTGATTATCTGGAGACCATCGTAAACCACAAACCTGTAAAATCACATAAAAAACGTAATTTTGTATAACAACGTCTACTACTACCAATATTTTTCACATTAGTACCTCTTGAATGTGAGCAGTAAGTGTCCTTTCTGGAACATAAGGCCCAATTCTAATATCTTTTTGATTAATGGTTTTGTCGCGAGAGCCACTGCACAAAAGGTCTCCATTCCAAGCGAGAGATCCAACACGGGCAGCGTGAGCATACATCGTGGTTATATTTTTTTGAGCAGCGACATCCCAAATTTGTACATAACCTCTCTGCGTTCCAACTGCAACTAGATTACCCTAGAATAGCAACAATAATATACTATTTTATACCTTTCCAGAAATAATATTAGTTAACGTACCCTCTCATTCCACAACACCGAAGTAATAGGGTTATTTTCGCTCTCCAAATCACAAAGACGAGTCACTGCAGCGTTGGATGGGGACCAGAGGTAAACGGAGGCACCCAGTCCAACCCCTAAGACGTTCTGTGAAGACCAGTCTAACAAATTCAGATAAAAGTCGTCTTGAAGCTCTGGAGCGTCCAAAACCTGGAGAAATTATGTTACAATAAAACAACAGTTATTTTATAAACCAAATTTAATTTACCCGAAACGGCGTTTTGGGAATTCGGCGTGGAATCTTCCTAGGGGAATGCAGCAGCATCTCAGAGTTCTTGCTGATAGGTGAAAGAGAGTACGGGGACCACCTTTCGTTGATTGTAGATGACCTCTCCGAATTGTCATACTGAAAGTTAAAAAAAATTGACAAAAGTAGGTATTGATTGATTGACATAAAAGCAAAGTCTAAACTCACGTGGAACAGCTTTCTATTTGTAGCTTTCTTTACTGGAGTGCTAAGACCGGCATGGAGGATCTCATTCTGAAGAAGGCACGAGTACACGTCCGACCCTGTGGGGACTGCGTCATTTTCACTCCCATCCTTGTCTGACTCCTTCTTTTTTGGGGCGTTTGGTGTGACGGAGCCCTGCGAACAAGTAAATAAATAATGAGGATTGGACTAGAAGTTAGAAACCAAACAGCTACTCACCGGTGTTTCTTTTGACGGAGGCGCCGGTGACGAGGTCGCAGGGTAGCTGAGGGACCACTTGTTGCCAACCCTGGTCGGTATGAACCTGTCGGAATACCTTGGCTTCAAGGGAGATCCTGGACTAAGGGACGAAGCAGCAGCAGCAGAGCCGAGGAAGAGGCGGCCCTTGGACTTGTCCATGTTAGACTACACAAGACACAACTGAGTACACTTAAGGGATACCAACAATTTGAAAAAGTCCACTTACCAAAAGTCGTTCTTTGCTTTGCGTCAGACACACGTCCACGTCCCCCACTTAGGGGTGAGGATTTAAGTGTATTTAACTTTTTTTAACAATAATTTTTAGAAATAACAGTAAAACAACGGTTGATTGAAAAAAGAAATACCTGGAAAGGGAACAACTGAAACACAAAGGAAAAAAGAAGAAAGAATGTCGCTATGCCTCCCGCATGCCGCCGCCACACCGCTTTTGCTTTGTGGGAAAGTTGATACTTTTCCACCTGCCTTCGTGAACCTAACTTTCCCTCACACTTTTAAGACTCTTCCTCAAGACAAGAGTGACATTCGGTTGCACAGACAAGGACTACAGGGGCCAAGGATGTTAAAACTAAAAATGGGTGGATGCCTGACGAAAGGTCAACATGACTGAAGGATGGAAAAGTGTCGAGGTTTGAAGGAACTTGTAATGTGATTCAGCCAGTATATAAACGTGAATTTGAAGAGGTAAGATTGGAAGCTTAGTTGAGTGAGGAGTTAGAAGAGAGAGGTCGCCGCGTTGGCATTCGTGTGGTGCGGCTGATCACTTCACTTCCCCTTTCATTCTTTAAATCTCCGACTCTCGTTGGCCGTCTCTACGACGCTGCCTCGATGAGTTCGTCCACGCTTTCAACCCGTTTATCCTCGGGAGTAGAATCCGTTGAATCTTCTTTATCTGGACGCTTCCATGTCTAGGCAGGGCCAAGAAGGTCCTTTGCCTTTTGCTCCACACCCACTCTAACTCATGACTTATTTAGCAGAGAAGGACAGATATGACATTTCACTCTGGACGTGACCGAGGTTGTCAGCATGATATAAGTAAACGAATCTGAGTTTTTTGATACTAATTGAAACGCGCTGACAAAAGAGAAAGTTCTTTGTGGGTTGTTGTTGATGATGATGGGGGGAAGCATATACTTTCTTTGCTGCCCGGAATAATCATCGCGTGATGAAAGACAGACAGTCTCTTCTTCTTAAACGTATTGGAATTTCTGGTAATTGCGCTGTCATTAAATACCACATGTTCATCCATCCTGCTTGCTCTCCCTTTGGACATGGACATGTGGTTGATAAGAACAGAACGAGGTCAGTGGAAATGCCAATAAAATGACGATAAAATGAGAGGAAGTTCAAACTATTAACAATGGCAGAGACGTGTTGTTGTTGTTGGGATAGAAGAATGCAAGCCACCACACAGAAGATTAATGGGGCACTCTGAGATAGCATTGCAACTTTCTCTTTATAATGCAAGTTCTAGCAGTCACATCATAGAACCTGGAAAGGGCACAACTTATTTGGCAACAACATTCATCAAAAAGTAAGGTTGAAGGTATAAAATGCGACATTAAAAACCAAAGCATTTCTATAAAGTTCATTACATTACTGGTCAAACAACCGCCTGGAAACTAAAGTCACAGAAAGTCGTGATTCTCAAAATTTAAATCGTTATCGCATGAATGTTCTTTGCGTGTTTGAGACTGCTAGCAGAACAACAATATTTACTGCATATGGCAGCAGTGCATACCAAAGGGAGAGAAGTGAAAACGCATATCTGCGTCCTCCTCATGGCTTGAACTAATGGCACGCAATGTGGGCAATAATAATTTTTAAGAAAATCTACTACTACGACCGTCATATTGGGTAAAAGTAGGTTTCGAGGCTAAAATCCGCAAAGTCTTGACCTGGATTTATCCATTGAGACTCGTGGAGAAAGTTCCATAGTCACACACGTCTCCTCCAAATGGACCATTCTAAGCTAAACTTTTCTTTTTCTGTCGCGTACAAAATGCGGGTTTGTACCTATAGACCTTGTGATCTCCATGCTCCTAAAAACAAGCCTTCAAAACATTCTTTGTCGTGGTGACGATATCTATTCGCTGCAGCTGCGACCAATACTCGTCATGTTCACCTTAATTACACTTGTTTAGGTCATGCGTTGTTAGGTTCTAGAGAGCTGAACGTTTTATCAAAGGTTAGCTAAGTTGAGTACGATCAACATGCTTTTATTTAATCAATCCATTATACTATGCTGTCTTTCGTCAAACTTTCCCCTCTCACCCTCACTTGATTCGTACTTTGTACTTAACCTCAAACTAATTTACCTACAATCACTCACTTTAGACGTGACTTCATTATGTACATTATGACTCAATTTATAGCATTTATTTATCCAGACTCGCAACTTGGGAGAGTCTTATACTTAATACAAGAGGAAAACTTTGTGAGTGTCATAATGGCTATCACTGATAGCTTTCAAGGGCTCTATGGTTCTCATTCAATTCCATTGCGATATTTTATTTATCTTTCTGTTGCTAACCTTTTTCCCTGCACTTGTATAAGAGTGTTTGGTAAAAGCACCGAAATGAACTTATGGACTCCTCTCCATTGTGTACAGACTCGCAAGAGAAAGAAATGCTTCTCTGCCGCCTCGCTCCAAAGCCTAGCAGATCAATTTCAATTCTACTATTCTCGCCATTTCCTGCTTTGGTAAATAACAGGGAAAGAGAAAGCCACACGGATATAGGTGCTGTGTGCAGGGAACGTGTGCTCCGAATTTTGTAGAAGAAGAAGAGACCAAATTCACTTCGCGATTAGGACTAGCAGCAGCATCACTTTCTCCTCTTTCGCGTCATAACAATTTATTTCCCTTATGTGATGTGTGGGTCTATAAATATACCAATCGTTTGTACTTGCCTTTCTCCTCCCTTCCTTCTCCTTCTCCTTCCTGCTTTCAATGACGTACGACTGGCAGCTTGGCAAATAGTCTTTTATTAGGATAGATAAACGCTCCATTAGGGCTTCCTTTGAACTGAATGTGATTAAATAAAAAGTGTCCATTTCCACTTCTGGTATAGAAAAATGTACTATATTTTGGTTGGTTTATCAATATTTTTCATGCATCAAATCGTTGTCCAAATGAGATATACAATCTTTCTGAATAATTGAGGGCAATTACCTCAGCAGTATGTAACGATGAAACAAAGATGGATAAAATTTATGGGAAATCAGGAAATTTTTCTTCTCCTAATTTCAGACATTTTATTGCAATTTCTCATTTCATTGATGAGAATCAAAGTGTCAACTCCATGCGGCTTTGGACATGCAAAAATAGTGTTGCCGAAGGAACACCATCGCATTTCTAACTATGTTTAAAAGCAAAATTGAATTGGTAGTTGGTTTAATATAGTTAATTCATAGCAGCAGGAAA
>JAQIWU010001165.1:0-18283 GCA_034696445.1 Isotomiella minor
GCACGTTGGCTGCGATGATGGTGGACACTAAGAATCAACTTGATGAGAATATTCATAAATGGGCTGGTTTTCTGGAACAGGTATGACGCCAAGCTCTTATGCTTTAGGTCAATTGATTGCTAATTTTTCCCCTCACAGATTCATCAGCTCAGAAAGACCGTAGACTACCTCCAATCCGTCCTCAAGGACGTCGTCCCCTTCCAATCCACATTCCCAGAAAAGCGCTCTCAACTCGACACTATACGAAACTTGGAAGAAAAAATGGTATGTGAACGACTGGAAGTGGAAAGCCTCAAACTCAAAGCTTCCGAGATGGTCGCCAGTGGACAACAGAACCAGGCAGCTGTCCAAGCCCAAGAGGTCCTTAAAACCTTTGATGCCGTCGGGGATGAGATCCGGAAGCTTCTCATTGACCGAGAGGCTCAGTACAGGGATCACAAAGTGTATCAAGAGTCACTCGAGGAGATGACTGGGTGGTTGCAGAGGACGAGGGACAAAATCCCTTCGTTCAAACAACGTTCCTTGAGTAAGTAAAAAGTCTTTTAATTGTTAATTAAGTACTGCAATAATTAGTTCATAAACTGCATATGGAAAACATGTGCACGTGGAAAAAGTGTACAACGCCTGTGCCACTTCTTCACGCCGAAATGATTTTACTTCCATTTCTGATTTATTTGAATCAGCCGATAAACACCAAAATGTTCAAAAGCCAGGCAGACTTAATTGAGTTAATTAATTGAATTTATGATGTGAATTTGAAACTTTTGATGCGGAAAGACCTTCAGAAGGGTCTTTTCCTTGGATCAAAGTGGGTGAAAGCCCCTAAAAAGCATTTCCGGCCTCAGGGTTTGACGGCAAAAGGTGTGGGTTTTGGTGGGGCGGTGAGGTAGACAAGTCGAGAGAGGAAGGGACGAAGTGAATCTTCAGGTGATCATCTTTCCTCCAACAAATTTTTTTAAAGCCATTTTATAAAATGGTTTTAAAAATGCGGGGCCCCTCTCGTTAGATATTGTAGAGGGGCCCCAAAAAACTATAAATCAAAAGACAATCATTATCATCATCATTCCAAAAGTCTCAAATCCGCAGAGATTTTGGATTTTTTAACTGAAAAAACCGTCTGTTTTTCTTCAGGCGACCGACTCGTGGACGTAGAAGCCGCAGGAGCCATGCTCACTTCCCTCACAAACAAAAAGCCTCAAGGGACCCTCCTCATCGAGCGTCTGACTCAGTCTGGGGAGGTGGCGCGCGCGTCTTCCTCGCCGGAAGGGAAGGCCCTCATCAAAGGGGAAATTAAGGGAGCTTCGGACGCTTTTGAGACCCTTTTCCGAGAGATTCAGAGTCAAAAGGATGGGCTGGATGGGATCATGGCCAAACTGAGGGACTGGAAGGAAGAGCATGAGCGTCTCTCGGATTGGCTTCAGCAGTGCGAGATCCTCATCAAGGCTGCGAAGACGACGCTCATGGGGACCCTTGAGGATAAGAAGAAACAGGTAGCTTTTTTAGAGCCTTAATATTGTATCTTACACACTAAACTGTGCATTTGACACTGACTGATATGTTGTTTATTTCTTGTACGCCTTATTTTTAGGTCGCTGATATGCACGAAGTCATGCAAAAACTGGAGAAGGGAAACTCTCAAATTCAAAAGTTCAACGAGGCTGCGGAAGGACTCCTCGCCTCTCATCTAGATGCCTACGTAGGGGCACAACTGAGGGGCCTCAACTCCCGCTACCAAGTCCAAATCAATGTTGGAAACGACGTTCTCAAGAAGGTGGAAGCAAATCTGGAGCAGCATGCTCAGTTCTTGGCGAATTATCAAAATGCGCAAGGTTGGATGGAAAAGTAAGGATGCTTTTTTCATAGTATTAGGATTAGAGATACTTATAACATTGACTTATTTTAAAATCTGTTTTTCCAGTGCTCGAGAGGTGATTGGAGAATGTTCAGGCCATTCCATGTCCTCCTCATCCTCCGAAGCCCGAAAAGAACGACTCCAAGCCGCACTTGCGAAAATCCAGGCCCTCGTCGCAAAGCAGGAGGAGGGACAGAACCTCGTCAATGCTACAGTCAGTTGGGGAGAAAAGTCCCTCAGAAATACCCGCTCGGACGGCCGGGATCGTATCAACGAACAAATGAAGGAAGTTCAGAGCGAGTGGGAGCGACTCGTCAAGAAAATGACAAGCACCAAAGTTTCCCTTGAAACAGCCATGCTCCAATGGGCAGACTACAACACGTCCTACTCTCAAGTCAGCCAGTGGATCAGCGATCGAGAGGCCAAGTTGCAGAAAGTCTCGGAGTCCAAACCTCCTTCTGCATCTCGGAAGCGGCATCCCACCCCTGGAATGAGTTCCGCCTCGATTGGAGACCGCAAAGCGACTCTCAGAGCCACAAACACTATCGTCCAGGACATTGTGAGCCTTGAGCCCATGATAGAGAGCGTCACCTCCAAAGCAGAGAACCTCATGGAGGCCCCTGCCTCGGAAATCTCCACAAAATACCAGTCCCTCACGAAGCAGGCCCAAGAGGTGTACGCCCGACAGAAGGAGATTGTGGAACAGCACCAGGCATTTGTGGACCTGGCTGCAGAGTTTATGAACTGGATAAGGGCCATGAAGGAGAGGCTAGCGAAGATCTCAGAACCTGTCGGAGATAAAGACATCCTTGCGAGTAAAATTAGTCAGTTGAAGGTCCTTCAGTCAGAGCTTCCGGAGGGACAAACGAAGCTGGACTCTGCCCTCGTCAAAGGAAGTCAAGCCTGCGGGATTGTAGACGGGGAGGATCGGGAGCTCATTGAGGAGGAAGTTGCAGTGCTTCAGGAGGAGTTTGACACGTTTTCGTAAGAGTTTTTGTACACGTTTTTTGAAAAAAGGATGCATTATGCAATTTTTTAATTTTGATACATGCGTGCATGCATTTGTGAATCGAGATGCCAGGATTGGCTTAAATCTCTGGAAATTAAATACAAAACTTTGTTAAAACAATGGTCAAAATATGGATACAACTAATTAAGAAGCAACCCCTAAAAGCGCTTTTCTGATGTAATGCGTAGCCCTTTTGCAAAACCACTAATATCTTGTTTCTTGTTTTTGTTAGTTGGCTTTCAACAAAGTTAAATGAATATAACTTTTCTTAGAGAATCCTTGAGCAAGACCCAACAACTCCTCGAAGTGGGCTTTGTCCGATGGCGGGAATGGGAGGACCAGTACAAGGAAGCCGAAGAATGGCTCAGCAAGACAGAGGGTCAAGTCCAAACCTTCCACAAGCTCCAAAACACCCTGACAGAGAAGAAAGTTGCCCTCGAAGCTTTCCAAGGCCAACTTCAAACCATCTTCGACTGGCAAAAGGATCTGGATAAGCTCAACCTAAAAGCCCAACTCCTCCTGGAAACTTGTGCCGACTCTCGCGTCTCCAACGCCATCACCCAAATGAGCACCAAATTCAGCGCCCTTCTCTCCCTCGCAAAGGAAGTCATCCGACGTCTGGAACTCCACTACCAGGAGCACCAGCAACACTCTGCCCTGTATCAAGAGTGTCAGGACTGGGTGGATCGGACAAGGGAGAAACTGGCTCAAATCTCCGATCTCAACTACACCCTCAGCGACGTCCTATCTCGACTCCAATCCATCAAGGGGTTGAAGCAAACCTTGGAACAGGGGCAGAACAAACTCCGCTACGCCCTCGAGCTCAAGGAGAAAGTCATGCTTGCCACAGAGCCGGCAGGGGCTGCTAAGATAGACGAGGACACTGAGCTCCTCAAATCCGAATTCGATAGACTCATGCAGGACATTCAAGACACAAGGACGAAGCTCGCCTCTCGAGCCTCCCTCCTGGAAGAGTTGGACAAGGCGGACCGCCTCATCCAAGACTGGCTGGCGGAGATCGAATTGAAGATAAATGTGAGTGAGGGGAACCAGTACATGGACTTGAGTGAGAAACGTAGTTCCTTGGAAAAACTACGTGGGATTGAGAAGGAAATCGGAGCCCAGACTTCTATTCAAAGGTTAGAAAACAAGCTTGCCGAGGATCCCCACATGCCTCGAGACCCTTTCGTTCACACCTTCGTCCGTTTCGAGTACATCCAAGGGAACCTTGCGGGGCACATTAAGAGACTCGAAGGGATTGTAAGGGAGCATGAGGACTACTGGAAGTCTTTCAACGAGGCGAGCGACACGCTCCGAAGGGTGAAAGTCGACCTTCAACACTTTTGCGAAACTCCCAACACTAAGAAGAGCGACGTGGAGCAGAAACTGGCGGATCTTTCCAAATTCAATGACTCAGTGTCCCAATGCGAAGCTCTTGTGAAGAAAACCAAGGAACTGGGGCAAACTGCGATGAGCGCAACATCCTCCGATGGGAAAGACGCCATAAGCCAAGAATGCTCTCAACTCCAGTTCGAAGTTGACTCTCTAGCCGCCCTCGTGAAGGAGCAGGGCCGATTCTTGAAACGGTTCTTGGACTGCTGGAATGACTTTGAGAAGGCGTATGAGAGTACGAAGCTCCTCATGTCCGGGATTGGAGTCAAGCTCAAGGGGCGTGAGGGCCTGGTCCCTGAGAAAGCTGTCCCAGAGGACCTGGACAATGTCAAGAAACTCCTGTCTGAAGTGTCCGCTATTAAAATCCCTCTAGAGGACCTGAGTGACAAGTGCGAGACGCTCATGGAGTTTGCCACTATGCAGCCGGTGAGGGATCGAGTGGTCCAGCTCCAAAGTCAGTATTCTCAGTTGATTAGCGAGGCTCAGAGGATTGTAGGTGAGGTACAGAAGAGTTTGAGTGATCATACAGGATTCTTGAAGGAAAAGGAGGAGTTGGGAGCTTGGCTTCAGGTAAAAAATGAAGTTTGTCCAGAGTTAAGATGGTTGATTTACTTTTTCCATTTTAGCGTGCTGAAGGGACGCTGCAAGACTGTCAAGGTTTTGGAACAGAGGCAGTCATTCGGGACAAATGGGATTTGACCTCAAGTAAGCTAAGATTGTGCAAAATATGCCAATATTTCACATTATTAGTATCAGAGATGCTGCTAATTTAATGTTGTTGTCTTTCTGTCTGTTTGTGCGAAAGAGTTTTAGGCCTGTAATATCGCAGTAAAGTTTCCCGTATTTTCTGGAACAGAAAAATATCCAGAACGAAAAAGATATTATGTTTCCAGAATTGTTTTCCGCATTTTCCGGAAATGCATTCCTTTCAATTTTTTCAAGTTTTTGTTTTTGACGGAAAAGATTTTCATGCAATATAGTACCTCTAACACTATAATACACCGACTTACGTCGTTTGTTTCCACCCTTTTAGAGCTGGCCACCCGTCTCACAGAGGGGCAACACTTGCTCTCCGTGGCACAAGACTCATTTGCCAAAGCCATCGGCGTGGTTCCGATGGAGCAACAGATTTCCATGCGAGAAGACGTCTCCTCCCTCCAGGCCCGCTGGGACAAGCTCAACCTGGACCTGAAGAACACAATGTCGGACCTAAAAGACGCCTGCTACCGGTGGGAGTCCTTCAGGGATGGAGTTTCTAAGCTTGGGAAGTGGTGTGATGGTATGGAACAGCACTTGAAGGAGAGTCCCAGTGTACGGGCGGAATTGGGCGAGATGAAGGTGCGTAAAAAGTGTGTGTCTAGATATGCGGCAATGGTTCTAAAAATGTTTTTTTAGACTTTGCTCGAGCGGTACAAAAACTTCCAGGCGGATCTCGAGGCTCAGACCGGAGAGGCTGATAATCTGGAGGGGGAAGCCTGTCAGCTCAGCCTCTGGTCTGAGGATGAATCAGTTAAGGCCCCCGTTACCGCCCTTAAGGAACGCCTCTTAAAATTTGGACAAACAGTGAAAGAACGTCAAACAACGTTGGAAAAGGAGGTTCAGGACTATTCAGACTACCACAATGCACTTCAAGAGACGGAGAAATGGCTCCTTCAAACTTCTTTTTGTGTATGCATTATTTTCATTTTTTGAAGCTTGTTTAATTGTTTTTGAATTTTTAGTTGATGGCAAACAATTCCCTCTACATCACAAACAGGGAACAAACCCTGGAACACCTCTCCGCCCATGAAGGCCTCCTGGAGGAAATCCAACTCTACCAAGACACCCTTGAAGACGTTAAGAAGAAGGGGGCCAGTCAAATATCCCGATACATCGAAGACCACCCTCAAATCGAAGCTCTCATTGAAAAGCAGATCAAAAATGTCCAAGACTCTTACGACTCCCTCTGGCAGTCCGGGCTTCAAATTAAAAAGCGACTCCTCGAGTCCCTCGAGAAATTCCAGGAGTACGAGGACACACTAGACAGTATCATGGCCAATTTGGACAAGTGGGAGCCAGAGATTAATGAGCGATTGTCTGGACCGGTGGAGGACGTCGAGGCGTCTGGAAAACGGTTGGAGTACGTGAGGGGAGCTCATAATCGACTCCAAGGGGAGAAAAATCGACTCAGCTTAGCTATCCAAGCTTGTGAAGCTGCGACTGCCACACTCTCCCGTCCGGCCTCACCTCTGGACACGCTACAACCCATCCCAGACAAGGAGCTCCTTCTCAGAGGGAGGCTGGAAGACTTGATTGATAAGGTAGGTCGCTGTTTCTATTGTGCATGGACGGACTTTTAATTCATTTTTTGGTTTGCTGTGTTTTTGAGTATTTGTTTTGCTTTATTCTAACATAAATGCAGAAATGTACAACACCTACGTCCCAAGCACTTCAATTTTCCCAAAGTCTTGAATTCAGGATTGATGGAGTGGTCAAAGAGGTAAACAATTGCAATTTTTTAAACTGCTTTTTTGTCTGAGGTTCCCTGTTTTTGTGTGCAAATAATGAACTTCGTGACGCTCTCATTTATTTACAACTTCTTTCTGTTTAGATTCAAACTGCCATGGCCTCACTCTCCAGCGCAGCGGGAGCCCTGGAAGACATTAAGCGAAGCAAGGACGAGATCTCCAGGTGGGTGGAGGAGACGTCCAAACAGTTGAAAGACATCCACTCCCGCCCTGCCAAACTCCGCCATGACGTGGGACAGACGGAAATAGGGGTCCTGCAGGACATCAGACAAGGCGTTTCCGAGCGAAGTCTCCTGCTGGCCACCATTGAAGCATCAGAGGTTGACGTAACTCCTACAAAGTACCTCAGCAACCTCCAGTCCCTCCTTGACAGGCTGGACGCAGAGGCTGCCAAAGTGATTGGAGGGAAGATGGACATTCAAGCCAAGATCGAAGACTATCGGAAGCACGTGTCCGGGGCTCAGGCCTGGCTGGAGGCGATAGCAAAGAAGCTGGACCCCTTAGAAAAGGGAGGAGGCTTAACCCTAAGTGACAAAAAAGCTATTGCAACTCAGATTGTCCAAGAACTAGAGGCAGGCTCCGAAAGGATTCGAGGGGTCAAACAAATCGCAGAAGCCATCATCCCCTCGCTCTCAAATGTGGACGCTCAACTTGTGGAAGAGACCCTCAAAGGAGTTGACCGGCGTTATAACGAGATGAAGAAACGCGTCGCCCGGAAAGTCATCATTCTCGACACGACGCTCAAGTCCTTCTCCGACTTTACACTCGACTCGGATCAAGTCCACTCCGACATTCAAAAGAAGCTCCAAGAGAGCGACGCGAAAAGAGGCTACGCCATCGCCCTCTTGGAAGACCACCACTCCTCTCTCAAAGCAGCCCTGAAGGAGATTGAAGGGAAGCAAACGATCTTGGACACCCTGGACAGACGCCTCACATCTCTCCAGCCTGAGCTCGAGGATGGGGAAGTGGCCGAGGCGGAAGCCAAACTTGCAGCCATAATGAAGCTCCACGCAGAAGCTTGTGACACCTTGAGGAAGAGATTGAGGGAGATCGTGGAGGAGCTTGGGGACAAGAGGAAATTCATCGACAAGTTGGAAAGAGCAAGGAGTTGGGTGAATAAAATGGAGGGAGAGGTTGAGGACCTTGGGAACATTCCCCTCGGGTCGGCTGAAGTGTCAAAGAAAATCGACCTTCTCAAAAAGCATCAAGTCGCCGTGAAGGACTTTTCTGATGGGCCCTTGTCCGAAATTCGAAGGGAGGCGGATGGGCTTTCCAAGGAATGTGACTCTCGTCAGCAGTCCGAGCTGACGTCCATCGTAACAGGGTTGGAGGAGTCAAAGGACCACCTTCATTCAGGGATGGAGGATCTCATCCATAAGTTGAGGAAAGCGTTGGGAGAGAGGGAGGACTTTGAAGCCGTCTATGTCAAGTGTACCGCTTGGGTCCAGGAGGCGGAGATTGCACTGGGAGCCTCGGACCTGAAGGGATCGACCAATCTACACGTTTTGGAAGAGCAGGGTGCGAAATATAGGAAACTACTGGAGGAGGCTGTGAGCCTTGCTCCCTCGGTGTCCGACTTAGGGGTCAAGGCCAAGGCCCTCAGCCCTTCTCTCAAGGAGCCAGAGAGACACATCATCGGAGAGAAGGTTTCCTCCCTCACGTCTAAAGTGGCCTCCTTATCCTCCTCCCTAAAGGACAAACTGGACGGGGTGACTGCCGCCATAGCTGAGTTCCACACATTCTCAAACGTCATCGAGGACGCGATCAAATACACCAACTCAGTCAAGGACAAGATCAGCGTTCTCAGCAGACCCATTGGGAGTGCAATTGAAGACTCTCAAGGACTTCTTGCCTCTTACGAGGAGTTGCTATCCGGCCTCAAAGCCTACCGAAACAAATTGGACGCCCTCAACCGACCATCGTTCAAACGGACGAGCGAACTACTCTCCGTGATGAAGGACCAGGATGACTTGGTGACATCCATAGAGTCCCAGATCCAAAGACTCCGTCACTTGCTGCTTCTGCAACAACAGTACCTCGCCCTCACGACTGAGATTTCAAATTTCATCCTCAAGTACAATGAAATCGTCCCGGACGTAGAGAGGAACAAGAACAGCTCAGTGGAGGAGAAAATCAAGCGATATGCCGACATATTTGGACGAATTCAAGAGACTGAGGCGCAACTTAGTTCCGCCATGGACAAAGGGGAGCGGATTGCAGAGAAGGGGACCGTCTCTGACAGGAACTCCATCACGGAGGAGTTGCAGTCCCTCAAACAGTCCCTCCACAATCTCAGACGCTTAGTGGAGGGGAAGAGGGCGGAGCACGAGCTGGCTTTCGCCGAGCATAAAAAGTACATGGAAGAGTTGGACGGACTGATTGCCCTTCTCCACGAGAAGGAGACTCTCATCCGGTCTAGGCCTCTGTTAGGAAAAGCGTCCTCCAGCCTGAATGCGGAATTGAGGAAGCACGAGGTATTAAAAATCTAAATTCTTCATTATTTTTCAATTTTTAAAATCCCAATTTTGACAGGAACTCGCATCGGACGTGAACGACAAGCTCCTACAAATCTCCGGAATACAGGAAATGCTAACAACTGATTCCGATTCCGACTCTGAACTGCCTCCCAGCCTCGTGGAGAAACTCAACCAGACCCGACTCATCCTTCGAACCTTCCCTTCAGAGTTGGAGGACCGACGGAAGTATCTGGAAGACAACAAGGGCCTGAGGTCTACGTACGAAGGCGCCGTATCCAACATCGAGACGTGGATGAGAGAGGCGAGTAAACGACTCCAGGGAGGGGAAGGGGGACTGGATGTGGACAATCTTATTGCGACTTTGACTGCGCATAAAGTGAGTAATTTTGGGTGATTGATACCATTTTTATCCTTTTTTTTCAAACATCAAATTTTGTACGACAATAATTCATATAGCATTAATTAATGTGAGCCACTAATTAATGAAACCTTGTCTTACATTTTTGTCTCATAAAAATAAGGCACCTTTGTTAACTTACAGTCGCTTATCATTATTACTCTCTTTTGTGCCCGATAGAATTTCTTCGGTAATGAAAAAGCCATCCTAGGACCCGTCCAGTCCATGAAAGCTCAAGTGGACAAGATGTGGCCCACCCTCCTCCCAGCAGAGCAGGAGGGGCTAAGGAAGGAGCAGGACGGACTCAATGAAAAGGTTCAGAACACCCTCAACTCCGCCAAGAATTACTACACTCGGTTGGAGCAGAGTGCCATCCTCTGGAAGACCTACAAGGAGCTGTTGGACATTGTTCAGGACGTCATTGGGAGGGCGGAGGCCCCCAGTGAACCATCCACTACACTCTCATCCCTCAAAGCCAACTTGGGAGGGGTTCAGGCCAAGCATTCAGCCCTTCTTGTGAGTATTATTATTCTGGAGGGGGGAAATAAGTTTAGGTCCTTGGGTTTTTCTTATATAGAATCAGCAACAGGAGTTAGACAACCTCAACGAGAGGGCCAAGAGTGTGGAGGGAATCGCAGACGGCTCTAGTCGCTCACGAATCAAGGCCCAAATGGAATCCATTAATTCGAGATGGATGGTAAATAAATAAAGTATCCAAATGTCACTATTTACTAAAAAGTGTCTTATCTACTTAGGTGGCAATCGCAGATCTCGACTCTCGAAAAGACGCTCTCCTCAACCTTGTCACGCAATGGGAGCAATGTGAGACACTTTGGCAAGCTTTTGAGGGCGGACTGTCCACTATTGAGGAACAATTCTCCCAAATCGACCCCTCCATCCGCTCTCAAGCCCAGTTGCAAGAGACCAAGGAGACCATTGCCTCTATACTGACTCGAGCAAAGGGACTCGGAGCCACGCATAAGGAACTTCTTCACTACGCCCAGTACATCCTATCCCATCTTCAACACACCTCCGACATTTGCTACTCTACGCTCAAATCAAAATTGGAGCATTTGACGAGGCAGTATACGACGTAAGTTTAAGCCTCTGCCTCTTGATTTCTGAGGCATAAATAAATGACCTTGTATCTTTGAAATTTTGACCAGAATCCTTCAATTGCTGGAAGAAAAGCTGGACTGGTTGAATAACCAAGACGCCTTTTTGTCTGAGCTTGACAAAACGATTGAGGCCCTCCAGAAAGAGCTTAAGATACTGGGTGGAGCGGTGGAAGGGATCAATCCCTATGATGCTGACTCTGTCGCAGTTGTGACCAAGTTGGAAGTTATGTCCCAGAAGGCAAGGCAAACTTCTGATGGGATTAATACTTTTGGGGCTAAGGTCAAAGAGAAGTTTGCGACTTTGAAGCAAGTCCTGCCTACATCGATTGGAAAAAGCGTAAGATTTTGAACAAATTACTTTTTTCGTCTCAATTTAAAGACGTTTTTTTTAAAAATTTAGATTTCCAACTTGGAAGTAGACATCGAGAGCTTGATTTCCAAAATTGAAGACGCTCAGCAAAACGTAAAGAAGGGAGCAGGACTCCGTGTGGAATTTAGAAACGACTTGGAGAAGGTGAAACAGTGGATTGGCAGCGCGGAGGGAAGGCTTCAGGCGAGATCTCAAGAGCCTCACTTAATGAAAGAGACCCTTCAGGTTTGTTTGTCCCTCTAGGTAGTGTCGTCCCTTAACCTTTCTCTTCTTTTTCTAATAGAGCCTAGCCTCTGAGCTTCCAAATGTGTGTGACACGTTCGAAAAGTGCCAAAGGAACGGGTCCATCATTATGGAAAGAAGTGTGAATGACAAGGAAAGAGAGGACGTGGCCTCTGCTCTACAAACGACAGAGGCTCAGCTCCAGAACCTCAAGGCGTTGATTGATGAACGAAGACTTAAGGTTTGTTAAGTTTTAAAAGTTTTAAAAGACACATTTTACGTCTTTTGTTTGTTTAGGTGTCAGAGTCCCTGGATTCCTGGCAAAGGTTCCTTCAACTCCACGGGCAGTCGACCAACTGGTGTGAGGAGAAAAGGTCTCTGCTGACTGAGCCCCTTTTCATCACCTCCCTCCCGGACACAAGGGTGAAGGTCAACGTTTATGACGTACGCACCAAAAATAAAAACTCCATGAGATTTACATTTGTTGACTCATTCTGTGCTTCTTCTTTTAAGGTGGCCACAAAAACCCTCAAAACCGTGAACAAGTACCTGAGCGAGATGGCAAAGGAGATTGGGCGAGTCGCGGAAACCTCCTCCGCCGCTCCCCTGACTGAGATGTTTGAAGAGGTGGAGAAAAGGAAGATTGACATTGAGGCGTCCCTCCTTGAACGCGTAAGAGCATTCATTACTCCTTACTTATTTAAGCTAAGCTTCATTATATATCTATTTCCAGCACGGCCTGTTGCAAGAAACTCTGGAAGAGTGGGAACAATGCGAGAGAAAATTGAAAGAGGCGCAGTCTTGGTTGGAGAAAGCCAGGCAAGCCGTTGAGAATCCTGCTGGGAAGAGGAAGCCTCTGAGAGACCAACTCACCGTCCGGGACAAGATCCTCGCGGACGTGGTCGTGATGAGGACGAAGGTGACGTTGGCCGTGGAGAAGTTACAGGTACTAATAACTATAAAAGGTCTTTAATGTACTCATGTGTCTTTCTTCCTTCCTTAGGTCCATTTTAAAGCTGGAATTGGAGGCGACCCGAACGTGGCCAAAGACGCGAGCGACCTACAAACGATCCTAAATGCCTTTGAGACTGAGGTCAAGGCCCAATGCACCACTCTGGAGACAGCAGTCACGGAGATTGACAAGTTACAAGAGGTATGCGTGCGACAGGTTCCTATATTGATGTACATGATCTTTTGTCATTGAACGATAAACAGAGTCGCAGATAAGATAGACAGCCTTGTTTATTTTTGACATTTTCACAGGAGTTGCAGCAGTTGCGGAGTGAGTTGAACAACGCGGAGCAGACACTGCGTAATGTGGCCAATGCCACATACTCTCAGGATAAGGACAAGGAGCGAGCAGCTGCGGAACAAAAGGTAAGCCAGAGATTCAACTCTTCTTCCTTCCCAATTACCATCATCTTTATTACCAACTACAAACTAACATCATCAAAAAAAAGAAACACTCTTTCCTCTCGGCATCATCATCCCATCTTATTACACTCTTCTCATCCTTTGGCGTTTATTTTTGGACGCTGTGTTGAGAGTAAATTGGAAAACCTCCAAACATCCAAGATGAAACTCACAAACAAGAAACAAGGCAAAATGTTTCTCTCTCAATTCGAATTCAATGTCGTTGAGAACCTTTCGAATCGCAGATCATTTATACCTACAAGCATTTAGGCATAAGATTTTAATGGGGTACTGTGACTTCGAAAAAGACGCAGAAGTTTCTGGCTCTTCTGGTCTTTTTTTATGGGTCAATAATGCAGACAATGAGAAGCCTTGATTTTCAATGTATGTCTCTGGTCCATGTCTTTATGGTCATGTCATGTTTGTAACCTTAAAAAAATAGAGATCGGGACTTTGCTGCTGTTTTATATATTTTCCAATTTTTATTGAATGAAAAAACTCATTCATTACCTTTTGCAAGTGGCTGCCCCATCCATCCATATTCTATTCCTATACATTTGGTAATCTATAATATTTATTACACAAACACACACATGGGAAGGGGAACTGTAAGACAATCCAGTCAATCTATCTATTTCAGCTTTTTCCCTCTAGAAATAGAATATTATGCTTTCATTTCATACCTTTTAGGTAGATGACATCGCACACGCGACGCACAACTTGCTTAATTTACTTGCGCAATCGGAGGGTCACACAAAAGCTTGCTTTGTAAAGATAATGTATTTTGGCTCTAGTTAGCAATTGCAATTGCGCGTTTAGAAAGTCAAGAGCATTGGCAAGTCGACAACAAAAAATATATAATATCATTTCCATTTGCAACTAAACTAAAGGACAAAAGGAAAGTTATTCATGTGATGAGATGGTCTTTTACCTTAATACCTACGCAAAACAAAACAAAAATCAGTCTTTTGTCACCTCTCTTTGACATTCCATTCCGTCTAAAAGGACAATTCAAAGTCATGTAAATGAAACAGGCTTAAGGGAACGTGAAGTCCTTAAAATTTTGTCAATTAAGCTAAAGCCACACACAACACATTCAATTCCGCTTTTACAGAATACTTGTCTTCACTTCACGGGGTTTCATTTCTCGGCTTCTTTCCACATCCTCTGCATTTCTAACTTTTCCCTTCCTATGCTTTTTTCTCTCTTTTCTGCACATACACGCTGTAAAAATGCTACATGCAAATGCAGAAAAAATGTACTCTGTAATGTAGTAATGTAATGTACCACAGGCTGGGAATCTAATTTTGGCTTGCTTTATTCTTTCTTTCTTGGTGTTTGGGAAAAAACTATAGAACGCCAAGGAGAGGGTGAAGGGGATCCAGTCCAAGATTACAGCAAGATCAGAACGTATCAAACTCCTCCTCTTGCGACCCTAACGAGAAAAAGAGAGATTTACTTGTTTGGTCAATAATACTTTCGTCATCAAAATCAACCATTCCATAAGGACAACCTCATCGCAGTGCCACACAACACTTAACTTATCAAGGAGGAGAGGAGGAGGCTTCAAAATATATCTATAAAACTAAGTTGCTTCACACTGCCCCGTATACACAAAGTAGACCTTCTCTTTGTTACCTGTATATAAACACTTTGCTGCTTAACTTGTCTGTAGATAGAAGTATTTAATAGTGGTCAATAAATTTATCGTTATTTATTTGCCTTTTAAGATCCACACGCTTTTGCCATTATTGTCGTGCCTTTCAAAAAAATTGCTCATTATTGTATCGGTGAAAGTTATAAACACACACCTAAGTACCTAAAGTGAAAGCTTCTGTGAAGTTGGAGGGGGACACAGGCACCTGCAAAAAAGTTTTTTTTCTCTTTAAAACAAGCGTCTTTCAATCAATAAAGCAACAGCAACCTCCCTTTCATCATGGCATGAATTGGTAAAAAATCACACATATTTCAAAAAAGGCATTCATGAGAGTTAAGTTGGTCGGACTTTATTCAGGCAAAGAGTTTAAAGGACAGGGAGTCCGCCTTGCTTTCAATCCTACGGACTAAAGACAACATGAGTGGGGAAGGGAGTAGTAACTTGTCCACGATGTCAGCCTCCCTGAGGTCGAGTTATGCTGACATTGCCTTTGGACGCAACAGTCCCTGCCCTGGGGACGCTGCTCCTCCTATGTCAGAGTCTGACTGCCTCACACCTTTGGAAGTCCGAACAACGTCGTCTCGTCATGAAACTACGCCAAGGAAAAGTTCTCCAAGTCCCACACTACCACCACCACCACCACCAACACAATCACCTCCATCACCTACTCGAGAGAGCAAGACACAGCAAACGTCCTTCGACATGGAAGAAAACCTCCACAACATGAATCTCCCACTACGTCCAGAACCTCCTCCAAGACGCCCACGCCCGGCGGAGAAAAACAAGGCATTCTTCGACAGACCTGCGAGTGCGAGTCCCCGCAGGAATAATGGTAATGGTAACAGAAGGACCGTCACCAGTCTCAAGAGTGTTGGTCGAACGGAGAGTTTGGACACTCAGAGTGAAGTCCAAGGAGGAGGAGGAAGCCTCCAAAGGCCCCACTCCGCCACCCCAACAACAGACAAGGACAAAGCCAAGTCCCTCAGTTGTGTCGCGAGTGGGACGAGTAGTCCCGCCCTTTGGACGATGCCGGAAGGAGGGAAGGAGACGCCTTCGTATGCTCAAGTCTTCTTTCTCAAAGCCCCTGCCCAAGGAGGTGTCTCTGACTCTGGAGAGGACTCTGATCACTGTGATATTGAGGACTTGCCCCTAGACGAGCCGGTTGATTGGTCTTTCATCCCTCCTCCCCTTAAGAACGAGGCGGAGGATCCTGAGAAGGACATCCTGTACAGACACCCCACCATCCCTGGTCTCATCCTCAAGAAGGATAGTCAGGGTCCCACGCCTCCGGCACGGAATAAACGACACAGGGCTTCCAAAATGAAGAGGGCAAAGTCTGTCGAGACTGGTTTGGAAGAGGCTGCTTTCACCCTCCCGGAGAAAGTGGAGATAGTCGTCCCTACCCCAATGGAAGTGGGCGATCAGCCTTCGCAGCCTCAGCCTCCCAAGAGGAACAAGAATAAGAAACAAGGGATGGACAGGGAGCCACTCTCTGAGCCTATTTCACCCTCGAGGAAAAATAGAAAATTAAAAGAGGTTCCTCCTGTGACAACACCAGCACTACCAATGGAACCCCCTCCAGCAAAAGTTGTTGAACTTCCTAAAAAGAAGGAGGAAGTCCCGGTGGTGCCGATCCCCTGTGCTTGCCCTGCTCCTGTACCAGAATGCATGGAAGTGGAAGCAGAGGACGCTTCAATCTCAGTCTCAGAATCTAGTAAACGCAAGAAAAAGGCTAAAAAGCCTAAAGCTCCAAAACTCGATGACGAGGTTGAGAAGGCGCTGAGAGAAATTGAAATGCTCGAGCAAGCAAAACAGAAAGCTCATAAAGAGAAAACCCTGGCCGTAGAAGCACCTTTGACAGAGACAGATGACCTGCCTTCAACCTCCGAGAGCACTTCTGCAAGTAAGAAGAATCGGAAAAGGGGAAAGAAGGGGGGAAAGCCTGAGGAGGAAGCTTTAGCGTCTCTTCTTGAGGACCAAGTTAAAAAGGAACCCAAGAAGCCTGAGGTGGTAGAAAAGAAGGAGAAAAGTGTCTCAGAGGATGCAACAAAAGCGTCCAGTCCCACAACTAAAGAAAAGCCTGTCGTGGTGGATAAGAAACCCTGCCTTGAGGAGAAACCGTCAAAACCAAAAGAAGTACCAGAGTCGAAAGTAGTAAAACAAGAAGTACCACATAAAACTACGCAACCTGTGCCTAATCAATCAGCGACTACTACTAATGACTCGCCAAAGAAAGGTGACAAAGCAGCCAAAGTGCCAAAAAGCAAGGAAGAGGAGCCTAAGCCTAAACCCCCAGTTCCTGTGGCAGATGCCTCACCACCACCCACTGTTGCACCAATTGCAGTAGTTCCACCCGCGGTCACTCCTCCAAAGCCCGTTGAACAAGAGAAGCCAAAAGGAATCTCTTTGAAAGGAGGGGATGATTGGATGAGTCTTCTGGACGACGACTCTCCTATGGTTTGGGACGATGATGACGTAGACACACCACCAACCCCAGCAAAGCAGGTTCAAGTTCCGACCAAAATAGAGTCTCCTAAGCCAAAGGACCCCACTACTTCAAAGGGGTCTTCCCAGCCTCAACCTTCTCATCCTCCAGGACCTGCTGACGAGCAGGGTGGAAAGAAGAATAATAAGAGAACGTCTAAAAAGTCCGAGTCAGAGGCAGTGGAAAAGGAAAAAGTGATTGCGGCAGCCCCTGTCGCCCCTAAGAAAGCAGAGGAGAAAGTTCAAGGTCCTAAGGTAGTTGAAGCACCACAACCACTCCCGATCAAGGCAGAAGAAGAGGTTAAACCTTCCGAGCCCAAAAAGACCCAAGCTAAGGACGATCTTCCTGACCTAAACAAAAAGCAGGATAAGGGCAAAAGGAAGTCCAAAAAGTCCGAATCCGAAGAAGACAAACCCCAGGCGCCCAATGACATTAATAAAACTACAAAACCATCCGAGCCATCAAAACCCCTCGACGTGGACAAGAAGCCAGTCAAAGAAAAAAGCGTTGAATCCAAGAAGCAATCTCCTCCTCTAACTTCCGCACCCACACCCACCTCTGCTCCATCCAAAACGAATAAGAGACAGTCTAAGAATTCAGAATCTGAGGGTTTGAAAAAATCAGACGAACTTCATTCGCCTGAACCTGCCGTCAAAGTCCAGGTGGTTGACAGTTTGACAACTCCAAAGGTTGAAATACCAAAGGTTCACGAGTCATCTAACAAAAAGGGGAAACGAAAGTCGGGCAAGTCAGAATCCGAGGATGAAGTAAAGGCCAACAAGCCAAAGGAAGAAAAACCAGAGGTTGACAGGGCCTGCAAGGAAATTGAACGCTGGGAGAAGCTCCAGGAAAAATTTGAGACAAAGGAGGAGACGGTTGCAAAAGAGAAAGTGGTCGAAAAGGCAGACAACAATAAACCTGATCCAAAGTCAAAAGTAGATACCACAGAAGCTCCTAATCCTGCGTCCAAAAAAGGCAAAAGGAAGTCTAAGAAGTCGGAATCAGAGGAAGCTTCTCAACCCGCCCCAGCTCAACAACCAAGTGTTCCTCCTGAGATCAAAAAAGAGGAAGAAAAGAAACCCCTTGATGAGCCTAAAAAAGAAGCCGAGACTCCAAGGCCTAAAACAACTTCCCTCTCATTTCAAGCCGGGGATGAATGGATGAGCCTCTTGGACGATGATTCCAAGCCCATGATCTGGGACTCTGACGATGAAGAGCCAGCCAAAAAACCAGCAGAAATCAGTAAAAAGAAAGAAGCTACTTCCCCTGTTTCACCTCCCAAGGTGTCTCAGCCTGCCCCAAAAGCCAAGGAAGAAGGAACCCCTGCTCCTCCTCTCCCTTCCAAAGGCAAGAAAAACAAGAGGGGGTCCAGAAAATCAGAGTC
>JAQIWU010001166.1:0-18271 GCA_034696445.1 Isotomiella minor
CAACTGACATGGTTATTCCTCCTTATATCAAAGGAGAGACAATTAACACCAGCCGTCTGCTTTTGTAGAGGGTGTACGTGAATTCCATCATGCTAACCAACCTTTCTCCATACTTTCTCCTGTTGATGGAGAGCAGCAAACTCTACGGCTGTATAATAAAAGCCGAGAGGTGAGAATGAACCCGGTCCAAGTAGGTATTGAGTGTGCTCCTTGAGCCAAGTACATAAGCAACCATCAGCCGTCATTTCTCTGAATCAAGACTCAGACCGGGCAAAGCATATCAAGCAAGAAGTAAAAGTAGTAAATATTTGATAAGAAGTAGGAATGCAATTTGGTTTCGCTCTGACGGCCTGTCGGCTTTCCCATTTGTGTTGTGTCAACTTTCTTTCCCTTCCACCGCAATACCACCGGCTCCTGCCAATGTGCGACTGTTGCAGGTGGTGCATAAAATAAGTTAGAACCATTGTACCTGTCCTCCGTCCTTTGCAAGTGTGATGGTAGAACAGAGTGGTACGACGAAAGTATTAATGTGCGTGTCCTTCGAGGTAAGCATAGTTGCCTCAGTCCTCACTTGGAAGGATAAATATAAATGCATTGAGCATGTCTTCATCTCCATCTTTTTCTTTAAGTTCCTCTAACTACAAAACACTTCAGTACTCAATATAAGAGGGAAGAATTATCAAAAGAGGTAGACATAGCAGACACAACAAATACTTTAATATGGCTGTTTGTTGAATCAGATTTAAGAGGATATTAAAACTGTTACTCGTTCCAACAAATTAAAGAGAGCCGTCAGTCATTGAAAACAATCATAGTCGGTTCGTTACTTGGTTGCATTGTTACAAACGTTGGAATGCAGAATGATATGTGCGAAATTATGGAAATGCTGAAAGTGCTCGTATTCAAATTTGATTGCTTATAAACGAAAACGAATGGATGTAGGTCATGACGTGTAAACAAGAGAATCAAGTAAAGTAAACAGAGTCGCGGAACAGAGTGATGATGAAAACTGCGTGAAAAATAAATTAAGGACGATATGAAAGAGTTGCCCCAATGAAATAACACCAGCGTGACCTGGCAATGACCAGGAGACAGTACGGTCCAATGTGGTCCTTAAAACGTCGATCATTTAGAATAAGACGATGTATGGAAGTTGGAAGGGTGCATGTCGTTGAGCAATAACTCTTGTTAAGATGTAGTGACGTACTGTTGAAAAAATTAGTTACTGCTACCGGGACGACTCAATCTCAGCACCGTCAAGATGCAAATGATCCTCGTTGCAGGAGGGTAAGTCTTCGTTCGTTACATCAAATTATTCCGTCTTCTCGGACTTAGTTTGTTGTACGTACCCACCCAGCACATTTTCCACGAACTCATTCATGCACTTATTTTCCTCACACTGTCTTTCTATATTGGACTGCTAAGGAATAATTATTAATCACTACATATTTAAAGAAGACAAAGGAACACGTAGACTGCTGGATGATAACAACAGTAATAATTTTCACTTTCTCTTTTATTGACATGTACAAATTGTATCCCTGTCCATTCCAAACCATTAAGACTATGTAGTGAGGAATGCCTTAATTTTCGGTTGAACCGGCAAAATTCATTGTTGTGTAAATAAAACCCGTTGAGCTTTACACCCATACTTGTAAATGAGACGCCAGTGCCTTTTTTCTGATAGAAGGAGGACAGAGATTGTAGTGGTAATAAATCTCAGTCAAGATATTTATAGCCTCTAATAATGGTATTTGAATTAGACTCTGTTTATCATAGGAGAAGTAAAATCGATTTAACATCAATGTAGACTGACACAGTCAAAGTTTAAGTACGTAGAAAGCAGGGCAGTTTTTTTGATTACATGCAGTAGGAAGCAAAGGATGAGGCAGGCACTTGTCTGTATCCTATAGTCCGAGGAAGGGAAGCGTCACAACATGATAATATAGAAGATAGGAGATACATTGGGTGAAAGTATTTTTGTGGAATGAATGAATTGCACATGGAGATTTGTATCCACGTTTTTCTTCACTTCTTTCTACGTTCTGTTCCATTCTTGCCTTCTTCTTCTCCAAATTTCATTGCAATAAAAAAACCTAACCCACCGTCCAACCAAACCTCGTCCTCTCACTCTTTCACTTCCTACTATGTTCCGTTCGAAATCACACAAGTCAAGAAGATGCGTCGGGTATAAATTTCATTTGGTCTTGTAACACAATCCAACGTTTGCAACATGATACCATCTTGCCCACGAATTTCTTTCTTTTTTACTTTTGCTTGGTGTCTGGAGACCTGCTGCTGCCTGCCTGCTGTTCTACATTTGACTGGGCTATAAAACAGTAGATTGTAAACCATTCACTTTTACTGACAATTGCCTTAACTATCCAATTCAAATCCATCCAATCTTTCTTTCTCTTCCGTTCCTAGCAACCTTTCTCACTGGGACAGGAGGTAGACCAAAGGAGTGTGTAGCTTCTCATGCCCCACTGCACCACTTTTGTCTTTGGAACCATAGGTAGGCTAAAAGCAGTATCAAAAAAGTCGCCAATCTGGCTATCCAAAACGTAGCAATTGCAGAAAAAGTGAACTAAATGAAGAAGAATGGAAGCAAGGTGATGATAAAGTGTATAAAAAATGATCGGGTTTAAGAAAATAAGTTGTGTTGGGAATTTGGTGTTGGTATCAGTGGGATGGTGTGGAGTAGCATACAAACAAGGAAGCAAACTGCAAACAAGATCTGATTAGATTACTTTGCTTTACACACTTCTACAGTTTTCTCGAGTCTTATTTGAAAACTTTTCTCCATTCAAACTCCATTTCAGATTTAAATAAGTATGCATGCACACACACACAGAAGATACAAAGTACATTCATAAGTCTGACTGTCTCATTAGCCCATTCATTGAATTCAAACGAAGAGTTGTAGTAGTGTGTCTCCTACTTTACATAATTTTCCGCTGCTGGTAGTGACGGTGGTGGTGGTCCTTGGAGAATGCTTTGGCTTTCTCCTCTCATTCCCTTCTTTCTCTTCTTTCAAATTTTTTACATCTCATTTCTATGACTATGGGTGGTATGACTGTCTCATGGTTTGCCACACTTTGAAGTAGAATTGATTGCACCAGTTTTGTTTTTTGTTTGATGAAGCTAATGGAAGGACAGTTCTCATTCTCTCTTTTTTATGTCAACGCAAACGTACCTTGTAGCTTCCAGTAGACTGGAAACATACCGAGAATAGCAATTGAGAGGATGGCACAAAAAGAGGAAAGAGAAATGAGCGATTCTCATTAACAACTCTACTTAGGTGGTTTATTAATTCATACAATGGACAATAAGAGTCCACAAGAAAGTAAAATCATGAACACAACAAAAACAATTGTCTTCAGCATTCACGCAATGTTCAATTGTTTTTTAGCAGAGAGGAGTTGAACTTGATGCGGTCAGGAGGAGCCAAATGTTTTTTATTATTTATTTAAACCACGAGGAGATGTAAAGAAAGGATGGAGGAAGCTTTTTACCATCCATTCGGTGAACGGTAGTGTTAAGTATGGAGCTTTGCAATACAAACAGCCCAATAGGCAGGATGAAGTGATCACAACTTAGTAAGTCGAAGCCACGAGACACTTACCGGTTTATCCTTTTATGATGTAGCAGAATGCAATGCGAATTTGGAGGCGTAGGCTTTTCTGTTTAAACCATCCAATTTTAGCTGTAACCTTATTTTCATAGGAGAACAAAAGAATAGAGGGAAGTAAAGTAGGTTTGAAATATTTATGCTGGTCGTTGACGACAACGAATGTGGAGGTGGCAACAGTTTCTATGCTAGTCTAATCATACAGGCAGAAGGAATACTTTTAGTTGATGAGAAAATTGGAAAAGTAACTCCCTACCCCTCACATTACCCAATGGCTAAGGAATATACTCTGCTAAACATGCAAAACTCTTCTTGCAGTCGTGCAGGAGCAGAATGTTGCAGTAGTGCTACTTATTTATGCAGTATAGTCGGGTGGAGCACTGCAGATCCAGTAGTGCGAATGTAGTCATGTTCAAGTGAACTTGATCAAGACAAACCAACCAGCATAATTCCACCCAATTGTAATCACACTTAAACTTTTATTGCAAAGTAAATGCCAGTGGGAAATGTTTATTCTTGACATTATTAGCAAATGGGATGGAAGATGCCAATACCTGTCATTTTCCCCTATGCGACAGGTCGGATGTCTCTCAAGCAGATAGAAAATCCAAATGGTGGAACCACTTTTGGACTTTACACAATTACTCTCTTAACTAAGTCATCGAATGTCATAATAATTTGACTACTGTGCAACAACAACGATTTTTTAAGACAATGAAACTGACATGACCTACATGATTTCCTTTTTTCATTTATTCACTACATTGACCTTAGAGGTATGTGCAAAAGAAAGAAGTTTGCCCACACATTTTCTCCGTGGGTCTTATTCTTGAGTTGTTTCCTTATTGCGAGAATCAGGTTGATCGTTTTCTTCTTGTGGATGTAAGAGTGCCAAAACTTAATAGTGTACCACAAAACCAAAGCATTCGCATATCACTCCAACTGCACTCGCTCAAAGTAAGTATCTTAGACATTGCTAAGCCTAGTAAAATAATAGGTCTTTATTCTCAGTCAGTGGTACAACTGATATGAGACTGTTCTTTCGCAGACTATCCATGCGCCTCTTTTCTATTCTTGGCAGAATTGCAAAATCAGTCTTTGTGATTCTCAAATCCCATCCTTATAGATCTTGTATGCAATGCTGCAGGCTGACACGAACTTTTCCTACAACCCCTTTTACGTACACCACGTGTGAACTCATCCTGAAGGTGTTCTTTCTGTCATCCAGGATTCAAAACTGTTATCATAATTTCAGTCGTTTCACACTTGCGTGACGAGTGCGGGTACATAACTAATTAACCATTATCTTCTACAGTCATTTTGATACTACCAATACGCTGCTTGGTTCAATTGAAGTGGAAGTTCTTTTAGCACCATTTAAATGTCTAGATTCCTCACTCCAGACTGTAAGTAGGTACTTGGTTACCCGAGTGTGACGGTCTTGTTCATTCATTCAACAACGTGACATGACTTGCTGCTTTCAAAAGAAAAGATGACAGGCTCGGAATTTTATTAGCATATTGTATTGTATCTCGCATTTTACACCAGAGAGGAAGAATGAGGTTACCTAATTTGTTTAGCCATTTTGCCAGGTCGTTGTTGACAAAAATGATTTATGTCACTTTGCATTCCCGTGACTAATTAGTCCAGGGCCATTTCATTCTATTCGTGTGGCTAAAGCCAAGACACAAAGTCATTCTTATGACTGAGCACCGACGTTGACAAACTAATGTACCTGACTGACTGAGTTTGAACACTAGGCATAAATCTAAGGACCCACTGATAAGAAGCGTAGTGATTGCATATGAATGGATGAGGTTGGGAGAACAGTCTGATGAAACCCGGAGAGAGAGAGAGAGAGACTTTGTGTATCCTTTGTAACTTTATTAGGTCATCTGTTTAACAAAGCTTTCTTCCATCATCGACGTTGGGGTGTTTTGATTTAAATGGCGAGGCTAACCTGCTGCTTTCTCCGCTCACCTCTTCCCTTTTGCTCTTGCTCACCTCTCCGAGGGAGAGGATGAGTTGTGAATCAAGCAAATGGGTTTGTTGGTGTTGTCCCAACTTGGAAGGTACACACGATGCTACATAAAGAAAGAGCAGGCCGGAAAATTGGGGAAAGAGAAGGTGAAAGTGCAGCAAGCAACACTGACTGCCAGTCCGGTTTCTCATTCAGTTTATTTCTTTATTTATTACTAAAAGGTCCGAGTGTGTGTCTGCTTCAGCCTATCTATATTTACTCCGTGTCTCAACATTGTGTCTCAATATTCAGTTCATTGTGTGAAGTAAAATCCCAAACCGTCTTCTCCACAGAATCTCTAATAGTGGTTCAGTTTGATGTAAAGCTGACGTGCAGGCATTTGCCAGTTGAAAACCAAAAAAGGAAGGTCTTAATCTTATCCAAGTTGCGCTATAGTCTCACCAATCCGTCCGTCTATGCAGTGCTTTGAACAGTTGAGCATTGTTACCGTATTGTTTAAGGTGGACGTCATATTGTCTGTGTGTTGACGTGACAGTGAATGAACACGTGCAATAATTAAAATAGTTACACCTTCGAACATGTTTCTTTGTGGGTTTGCAATAAAGTTTATAACCTTTAGTACCTAATGAATAGAATGCGACTGACAAAGTTTCAATTTTGAGTCCCCGTGTAAAAGAGTTTGGTCGGTGTGGTGAAAAACCCTTTTCTAGTTACCATTAGTAGAGGATATCAAAGCACAATAACAAGCACTCTGTGTAGGACTGAGAAGAAGAGATCTTTTGTGTAATCGTGCACTTCATGTACTTCCTATATGCAGATTATGTACATAACAACATACAGCTGTAGTAAAGTAATACATACTTTGTTCGAGCTGCATATTACAAGAGTTAAAGGTCATTAAGAAGTAAATCCGGGTATTAAGTCAGTACTTTTAGTTTGGCTTTAGGTTTAGCAATGCAGTGGTGTTACTCTTCTTCCTCTCTCTGTAGTCATTAATGCAAAATGGAGAGAAGACATCTCGTGAGAGAGAGAAAGGAGTAGTACGCGTTATGGTGTGAAACGGAACTGGTGCAAATAATTCTCTTCCTCCTCTTTCTTTCTCACTCTTCTCAAGTCAACTTTACAAACAAAAGTTTTTAGCTTTAATCTGAACTGGGTGAGTGTTTACTCTGGTGGTGTGGCTCTACTACTCTTGATACAATTTCAAAACTTTTTCGGACAGGATGAAAAGAAAAAATATATATATGTCGTTGCCTCCTTTCGGCTTAAAAGGTAGAAAAGGAGAGCATCGCACGCATAAAACCACTAAATTCTACTTTTCCTAAAGTAAAATGCAAAGCAACATTTCCTCAGTCTTGTTATTTTCAAACAAGAAGCAATGTATCATCATGACACATTTACACGAGGCCAAGAAGGAAGAGAGTCAAAAAGAAAGCAAGAACGGGAAAAGGACAACTTCGTTTTGGATGGCCATACATCGTAATCTGTCACTGTGTGTCCCATCTTCATCACCATCATCGTCTTGATCCTTGTAATATTATCACTCTCACTCAACACTTTCTCTCACCAGCAGCACAATGGAGAAAAATAAATAAACATAGCCTTTGTCCCTCCCAAGAACATGCATTCCGTAGCAAAGAGTTGCATCTGTTTATTGTTGTTGGGACCAAAGACCCACAACCGGAAGGGAGGAATTGAATTGAATTTTGGTGACCGACTGTTGTGAGTGAATGATGTGTGTAGGACCAGCAGAGTGAGAGAGAGAGAGTCTCGAAATTGCATTTGGTAATAATAGCCCATTTTCCATAAACGGCGAGTGCTTGTGGTGCGAGTGAGAGAGGACGAGAGACGAGGGAGGGTATGGAATCACTTTAAAAATTTTATAAAATTTCCGGCAGTGAAGATGACGACTATTACTATGATGATGGGATGGGATTGTATTATACATAACCTTCCGTGAAAGCAACTGTAGAGTGCGACGTATGTTGTGATGTGTATGGAAGTGCTGGAGTGAGCCGGTCTCTTTTATTCCACCTTGTCTACTGAGAGAAAGCAAGCTCAGTACACAAAAGTGTATAGGTACTTTCACAGAATAACATACCTACATCCATGCCTTCATGTGTTCACTTTTATCAGTGGTACTTTTGGGTATTTTGAACCCATGACACTTTCTTTTCTCCAAATTTTTCCACCAAAGCAAAAAGTAAAAGCAAAGGCGTCATTCGTTAGTCCCTTTCTTTCTCTTCCTTTATGAATATATGTAGCACAACCATCTCCTCTCTAGGTACCTCTCTCCCTCCATAACCATCATCACCCTCTCCATCACCTTCACTACCACCAGTGTGATCATCGTCAGAATAGAAATGGCAATGTAACATAACTTGAAGCAGGCAAGGCAGCCGGCCTTTTTCCATTCTCCTCCGTCTACCACCCATGAGTGCACATCTGTGCTTTCTCCTCTTCCTCTTATGATTCCTTTTCTTCTCATAATCCAAGCTCACTCACGGCCAACAACTAAAAAGTCACAGTGATGTGAAGGAACGCCGCCACGAGAGTTTATATTGCATTTTTGGCTGCAAACGAGTTTGGTTACTTTCACTCCTTTAGGGTCACTTTTTTGTGCCTGTTCTTCTTATTCCTCCTCATCCTCACACTTTTACACTAATCGTGCTCCTGCTCCTTTTGCTCAATACATGCCTACCTAAGTTTACAATTTTATTTCAAATGCCATACATCTCCACTGTCACCAGCGACCCTTGTCGTTGTCGCTATAAATGGCAACAGGAAGACCAAGTGAACTAAACTGTGCTACCTGTTCTGTTGTACTTGTCCGGTAACATCTTCCAAAGTGGATAAAAAAAGAGATAGAAAAGACTGATTTCTTAATTTATAGACCCGTGCTGGGTGTCATAATACTTTTGGTTATTTTATAGAAATACAATCAAAGTTGCAATAATTGTGATTTTTTATACGTTCCAATAGATCGTAATGGTGTCCATAGTGCCCATGGTCCTTCCTCACACATACAAACTCTTCAAATCAGAGCAGTGAAACAAAGCAAGTCGATTGGAAAGACATACATTGTAGTAATTGTTAATCCTGCCGTGAGAAACAGAGTTGCAATGATGGAATACTGTTGTGTAATACACACACATTTTAAAGTTATGAATTCAGTATTAATATGCCTATTACCCCCTGACATAAATTAACGACTCGAACTGATAGCATGATACGATTTTTTGCCTGCAATTTCCATAAATTTGCAAAGTGTTGTGCCACCATTGTTGATGAAACTTGCAGTTTGGGAACAATGTTACTTATCTGCCTTACATAAATGGTGTGGTCTAGCGTAGCGTCTGACTGCACCTGAGTGAAAATAACAAAAGTCATATGTAGTAATTACTGATTAAAGCAAAGTTGTTGGTGACATAAATATCCGAACTTTGTGAAGGGGTGACGAGAGGAGATTTTTTATTACGGATTGATGGCTGTAGGAAGATTCCACACGATGGTTCTACCGTGTCGTAGTGTTACGACCTCGTAAACAAATGAACGCGTGGTGAAAAAAGTTGTGTGGATGTGTATGCATTTTGCATTATAAACAAAAAGAGGTAAACTAAAACAGACCGAAAAGGGAAGAAATTGTGGTGAAAGCGAGTGCAAGGGCAGAGAATGGCAGCCGTGGCAGCAGGAATTTATGGAATGAGCGATGACCCTTATGGATTAGGGAAAAGTCAGAGACTTTTTGGTGATCGGTTATTCATCCATCATTTCGACAAACAACAGGGAGAAAACTCGTGAGTCTTATTACTTTCAATCACAGAAAAATGCAAACAAACAAAAGCTGCATGAGGGTGACTGATTATCATTGGAAATTTGTGCCTAATAATGTCCATTTATGCTCTTTCTTGTGGCATGTCCTTTCTCTTTCTATTTTTTAACCATGTGCAATAAATGATGGACCAGGTCCTGCGTCTTTTATCTTCCTTAAACTGATACAACTAACCTCTGCGTAACTGTACTAATGGGATTTATCTATTATAGATTTATGTAGGAGGTTGGAAGGCAATGCAAATGTCCTCGCTAATATTTGTAATGTCTAGGTTCTTGTCACGACAAAGATAGCACGTTCCCAATATCTCGAGGTAGCCCTCAGAGAATTAGAGCAAGAATCATTATTATCTAGCTGCAAGCTCCATTCTGGTATGGTACAAATTTTTATCAAAAAACACGATGTTGCTATATCATTTGGACACATGTAAATAACAGACATGACACTGACAGTTCACGACGACATGACAGGGCAGACATATCTCGGATATTTCATTTTGATAAGCTTGACGAATAGTAATTCAACTATTGAAAATGACTGACTACTGAAAATCAACGCGACCGACCAGACTATACTCGTAGTTTGAGCTTGGTTTATTTTCTTTACCTGCATTGAACCCAAAATTGGTCCTATCATTACAACTGATGAACAAAAAACATGATGAAGAGACCCTGACAAGACAAATGAATGGAATTAGTTCCTTACAGAATTTTCTTTATTATTAAGTTGAGTGGGAACAAATTGCCTGGAAAGTTTTTCACATTGGAAACTAGGGGTTGAACATCAGAAAGGCTATTTAAATTTCGTCAAAGAACAGTTGTTCACTTGATGTGATTATGTAGGGATTAACGAAATCACAGTCGAATCTGCAAATCAATGGAACCAACTTCAGACCTAACAACTTTACGTTATTTCACAATCACACAAGAGAACATCAATTATTGAAAAGCTGAACACGAATTAAGCCCTTGCACATGGTCCTTAAAATTACCTGTAACCGGAAGCTTTGAATTGTACACAGTTAAATACTGCTATATTTTTGGCACAGGTTGACTTGTGCCGTGCAAAAACATTCAAAATAACTCACCCGTAATGCAACATTTATACCAAGACCCTGTCCATCTTTTATTGAACATACATTTCTTTAAATCTTAGCTTTGCAAATGTCGGCCAAGCTGGAATATTTTGCTTAAACTTTGAATGTGTTGAATGTACTGGAGGTTTGTCAATAGTACTGCTTGCTTACTTAGTTGTAATTAACGAATTGCATGCATTTTATTAGACCGTGGTTTGCATGATAATGAATAATACGTATTTTTCAAAATGAAATATGAATGTATGGTCTCAGATAGCAAGTCATTTTAATTAAAATGTGCAACACAAACGGTATGAAAACTAAAGATAAAATAGCATTTTTATTATTGAAATAAGAAGGTCATGTCTAAAGATGAATGTGTAACTTACAAGTCTTTTTGTATCCCAAATGCTGCTTAAGGAAAGGAGAGCAGACAAGGTACATTATTACATGTCATTCAATAAATGTGTCCGTCCTTTCTCCTCTCCCCATAATGTTGATAATCCTCCTCACCCTTTGACAGCTAGTGTTTTCATCATCGTAACAAATTTGATGATTTCTAATGAATCAAACCACCCACGACCACCCGACAACTGTATCATCAACCGAAAGTGGTCTAAGTTTAACCTTTAACCCCAGCATATTAAGTAGGTATAGATAGTATTTGCAACAACGGATTAGACATCCCATTGAGATGATATAAGATTTACTCAGCTATTCATACTTGCAACTAGTCAAACGAGGACGGGACGGACCAAACGTTTTATTTGGGATCCATAATTGTTCTGTTCTTGTACAAGGTGTTTCCTTTTATTTTTCACAGATTTTATTTCTCTTTATCAGGTACAGTGATGGTGTAAGTGGGTTAATATCTATGAAATGCTTATTTATACTGGCAAGCCAAAATAATTTGGTCGGTTCACCTTTTTTTAGCACAATCCTGTAATGACGTAAGCAGAACCATGCAACCTAATAAAAAACAATGTGCATAGATTTGTTGTCATGGCACTCTGAAAGGTGGCTTGGCACAGTGCTGAGAGAGCTCAAGCAAAAACCGTTATGCCGTGGCTGGATAGCCGGAAGTCAGTTCGATCAGGAAAATAGCCTTCTTCAAAGCTGGCATTTTTGATTATGATCAAATTTTCATGCAGGAAACCTGAGACCCCTTCTTTAAATCTACAGGTGAATGTTACAATCCTTTCACACAAACCTCGTTTAGCACATGTTGTAATTGACTCGAAAGTTGTATAGCGAAAACCACAACGAGCAGTCACATTTACATGTGAACAGACAATTGCAAAATATGTGCCAGAGTCGATATTGCATCTTTACTACATTACATCACATCTCATCTTATTGCATTGCAACACATCACACACTGCATTGATTGCACGAGTACGAGGTTTGCATATGAAAGAATCCTTCTTCTCTTTAGATCTCATCTCATCTCAACTCTCCATTTCCTTGCTCTTGAGCATTCTCTCTTGACTTTAGTTTTAAAGCACTCTGAAACAGTTTTCAACAACCACAGGGTCTATTAATAACTTTGGGAAAGCAATGTTGTAAGTATTGGTGTAGTGTGTCTTATCCGAGTGAATGAGTGACTGAGTGAATGCGACTGTCATTTTCTTTTGAAGAGGAAACAATAACAGAATCCATTCTTTTACTCATTTTACTATTTTTACTATTTAACTGCACTACTTCGGATGCATAGACACTCTACTCTGCACTCCGCGTTGATAGGATTAGGGTAATTAGTTTAAGTGAGTGAGTTGGGCACTAGGTACAATAGTGGGAAACAGATAGACGGATGGAAACCGAGTTAAATAAATAAGTTAACATGGGAAATCAGGCCGACAACCTATTTTTCTTTTTTTATTTTGGTATACGACGTCATCACTCTCCTCCGAGGAGCATGAGTAGAATAATAGGAGTACGAGAAGCAGTTAGTTAGTTAACCAATATTGCAAGTCAAGTAGTTTGTATTGTGCAAATTTAATATTTTCATCTAATATGTCTCCTTTCCATTGTCTGTTTTGCTTACAACATAAAGACAAAACTGAACAAGGAAATTATGCACAAACAAAAAAGCCTAGATGGTGGTGGTTGTGTCGCATTCATAGATAGATATATCCACGTGGTAGCACTACTAGCACATATTTTTATAGGGACGATATCTTGTTCTTCTGGCAACGGTATTTGCGAAACAGTCTCTGTTTTCTCTGATTCTCTCCCCTCCTTTCTCTCACTCACTCACTCACTCACAGCCGCAGTGCAGATGAAGTCCAAAGGGTTTCGGTTTCGGTATCTACCGGCTTCTCTCTCTTCTATCTTCATATTATCTTCTCTCTTCCTCTTCTCTCTGCTTTAGTTTTCATCTCTTTTTAGGTAATATATGCAATCGACTCGAGTCCCGTCGTGGTGGGAATTAAAGGGAGAGACGAGACTGGACTAGACAAGGCTTTCCTTTTTTTAGTCAGTGGCCTCAAATTCCTTTACACAAAGCCTCTCTCAGTTTGTTTTATCCAAAGAGAAGATATGCCTCCTTTCGGTAGCCAAAAGGATAACAGTAACAAGCAACAGTAAACTTTCTGCTTTGTTGTACTTTCACCAACCAAAGTAAGGGAAAGCAGACGAGAAGGAAATGGGATTACAACTTTACAGAACTACTGACGGATGCACTTCTGTCTGACCTGTATTATATTCAAGTTTCCTTTGATTGCTTTTAACAAAATATTTTCTTGCCTTTGTCATTTGTTCCATAACAATAACCCACGGAGGCCGATGGCATTAGCTTTCTCCACATCACAACGTTATCAGTGGAGGGGACATTGTATCAGCAGCATTCATCCTTCTGGTGAACAATTAGGAAGAAGTTGGAATTAAAGAGTAATCAATTCATTGTCAGGCCTTGAAAGGTGCCCAATATAACGTCTATATTTAGAACGACTACGAGATAGGTGTATGGAAGGTGTGTAGGATAGAGAGAAAGCATGGGGCCTATCCAGCACAACCTTAACCTCACCCAACGTTTGAGCAAGAGAAGCCTTTCTCTGCTCAAGCTGTTAAATTATATGTCAATTTTACGGCTCATTGTGCCAATCACATTTTACACTTCCTTCCTCCACCATCACCATTACCGCCATTACCACTTCCCCACCAAAGTTATTACATACGTTCTTTCACTGCATAAAGTGAAGGCTTTTTAATAGCATTGCCCTCTTACAGTTTGCCATTCTTATTGCTACCTACTTGGGTATTATGGGCGGTGACACTTTGTATTGTACTTACTCCTAATTGCGATAAGTGGATGATCTTTACTGTCATGGTTAGGCTGAGCATACTACTACTACTTCAAAGGAGGAAGCGTATTTGGTATTTGCAAAGGACAAGGAGTTTGCCGAAAGTTCTCTGCTTCATTAATTTATAAGTTGTAAGTTTTTGTTTCCCCAATTGGCATCGTTGTGTCATTTACTCATAAAAAAAACAATTATACCCGTAGGTAATTTCTGTTAAAGAAAGGTGGCTATGAATGAGAAAATAAGTTTCATCACACTTCAGACAGCATGTACAAGACGCTGCATTGTATAAACTTACGTAGCGACGTCTTTCGATTTGTTTTCGAGTGAGGCAGAAAGTGAAAGTCAGACAGCTTTCTCCAAAAGTCGAAAGGAGAAAGGGTTTTTCTCAATGGAAGGTTGTAAGCGGGGTTGGTAGATGTCGACTTGCTCTCATTAAATAGGAAAAGTTGGCCGAGTACTGCGGACTCACTGACGCATAATCCGACCACCAAATACGGGAGGGTTAGAATCTGCAGAGGTTTTTCCTTTCTCCTCATTCCACTTTTAAAGTCCACAGGAAAGACTAGGCTTCGTAACCTCTCTCCTTCGGTGAAAAACAGCATGCTCCATGATTCATCGTTCTATGCGCTATACTGTACGGCATACATTGGCTGTGTTGAATATCTTGTAGGTGGTACATACGAACCTTGGTGAATGGGTCACGTCATGTAATTTTTTTTTGCCTTGATTACATTCCTTCTCCTTTCTTGGGAAAATAACAGTTTTTACCTAACTTACAAATACTACCAACCATTTGTTGTTGGCACAGATTTTCATGGAAGTTGGGTTTTCAAAGAAGAAAGTTAAGTTTCTACCTTTGTGCCTATGTGCTACTGGACAGACGCATGCAATTTATTTCACCTGAACATATGGTGTATAAAATATTTGTGAAAGCTTTGGGTTTCGCCTTTCGAGATGAATTGAAGAATTACGCCCTACTACCGAGAGGGTATCACGCTATAATATACGTTCTCTGGTTCAACTGGGTCCGTGTACATGATATTTGATATGAACGTGAGTAAAAGAATACTTGGTAAGGAGAAGGAGTGGTGGGTGACCTATTCAATGGTAACCTTTCTTTCATTGCATAATTGGTATTGTCCACTTTTGTTTCGCTCTCTACTATTTCTTGTACATTCATTACTTCCCTATTACGACTATTATTTAGCACTCTTCTAGAAAAGTAACTGTTGAGACAAATATAATGGTATGTAGCATTATAGCATCTTTCTCGAAAGAGGATTTTTAATGAGGTTAAATCCCCCTGATCCTGCGGAATGGACGTCGGAACGTTCATATACACATTCAATGTCTTCTGACTCTTGCTGCTCATCACTCCACGTATGTGAACTCCTTTCCCTTCTGTGGGCACCACACAATTTTCGACATTATGTCTTTGATGAATACATCAATACTAGACAAGTAGGTATGCATCTTATGAATCACACTATAAAGCGTTAAGGGCAGAGGAGAGGAAGGAAGACGAGGAAAGATGAAAGCAACGATGAAGAAAAACCGGAGAAGTGGACTTTCTCTTTTCAGCCTATCCCCATGCTTCAGTAGTACCCTGACTCAAAAACTGTTTAGTTTCCTCTGTTGAAAACAGAGGCAGAATAGCACAAGATATACCGAACCTAAATACTTCCTCGCATTGTGCCCTGCTATGAACATTGTGGTCTTCAGTCAACCCAACGTACGATGCAAGCTTGCGTCGGCTCAGAAACTCTCCCGCATTTTACTGCATTGCATAAAACAAGAAACTTTCTCCCGACACTAAACCAAACCAAGTTACCAAACTAAAAATGTCTTACTGCTCGCTTGTTTGCTTTCTTCCCAACACACTAGAATGGCATAAGGCTGGTGTTCATGTGAAATCCTTGCTCGCTTGCCTTTCCTTTTTTGCCTTCTCAATCTTTCTACCTTATCCTGCCCAAAACAACAAACTTCCAGGACCAAGTAGTCAAGACTTGGTATAAACACCTCAACTCATCTTTCCATTCCTAATCTCATTCGCAAAAGTTCAACTTAACCACACAGACACTCTTCCTCTTGTCGCATAATGGAAAGGTTCATGGATTATTATATGGCGTAACTGTTGTTGGAAAAGTCAAGCCATTTTTTCATTTGGCGGTGGGGGAATTGCAATAGTTAGGAGTTGGATAAATGAACGCTTGTTAACCTTTTTCATGCCAGATATCCTGGTTTCTCTTTTTTTCACCACACACTGAGTTTCCTATGCACAAGTATGAATCCTTAATTCATAAAAAGAATGTACGCATACGATACACAGTAGATACGTAATATCTGCCTGGAATGGAAGCAGGGATTGGGAAAATAGACACAGCCAAGGGATGGGTATGGTGCATAATTTGACGTGATTTAGTTACTTCGTTATTTTGTTTTTGCTGGTAGATAAACAAATTTAATTTCACGATGACTGCTTTCAGTAAGATTAGATTTCCCCTTTCCATTGTAAAGCTGTAATCAGGCTGTCAACCCAACTTACGTACCGTGACAAATAATAACTGAACAGAAAATGTCAGTGAGTCTCAATGACATTCTTCTGGGTATTAGAAAGCAGAATCTGACAATTCTTAGTTTGTCGTCGAAAATTTTATAAAAAAAGACAAAGTGCTGTGACATAATTACATTTTTTGTCATCTCACGCACTCAATTTAACCGACAGGTAATTTTTGGCTTTAAGCCTAAGGAAGCTTGGGATGATGGCAGCAAAATTACAATAGAATCTGTAGTAATTTTTCTGTCTTGGCTTATTTTATACATTCATTTGTTTGAATAAAATGAATTAGACACGTGAGTGAACAGGTGCATCAAATGGACCTTAAAATTGTAATCAACTTCAAGTAGAAAAAACAGAAGGTTTGCTTTTTATATTTAGGATAGGCACGGAGCGTACTGCAGCTACGTGCGAGAAAGAGAGAGGAAAAATATGGGAGGGAGTGGAGCAGGTGGAGACCAATTAATTAAGTGATAAGGACAAGGGATTGTGAAGCAGAGTAATGGAAAGAGTGTGAGAAAGGTTGTTATACCTATAAATATCTAGTCTATTCATTTAAGTAGGTCCTTTCCTTCCGTCCAGTTGGCCAAAAAGAGAAAATTTTGCCATTTTTGTTTAACTTATTTAGAAGTTGATTTGTGGGAGAAAGTTGGTGATGGAAGTTTAGAAGCACAATAGGAATCTACACTTGTATTCAGTACGCTTGGATAGTTGAGTTCCTATTGAAGCCTGGTGAAGAAAATCTTCCACTTCTGTTGGGCAAAACAAAGAAACTTGAAGTGAAAGTTTTGTTGGGCTACATTGTCGGTTGAATGGAGTAGGGTTACATGGAAGTGTATTTCAGCCGCCAAACATGACGTAACGTAGGGCCAGCCGCATACATATGCACATACATATGCCTATATCTGTATTATGTATGTATGTATACTCCCAGTATCTTATCGAGAAAAGCCAAAAGAGTACGAGCAAACATTCTTGAAGGGGAAAAGAGCGGGTGAGAATGGGTCAGGAAACAGAAGGTGTGGGTATGTCAGTAGTATCTAAACAAAGAAAATACCCGAAGACAGTCAGTGGTACAGCACTTGAGAGACTAAGACTATGTATACCTACGTTGCACGTTACCTTTCTATTTTCGTCTAGGAATTTATACTTCAAAAAAATGTTCAACGCACTGAGTGGTTGCGGTAATGTCACTGTCTTTCTTTCCCTTTCTCCCATTGCCCTAACGTTTGAGTTTCATTTTTGGGGCAGACATAACGAAAAAAAAGTAGTCGATCGCATTTTGCACTTATTCTCTTGTGCAACTCATCTTAGACAATTTAGAAGCCAAATAGTCACTTTCACCAAGTTTTTTGATCATGGATTTTAGTCATATTATCAATGAAGTACCATCAACTTCAAGCACAATGCTGTTGAAGTCATAAGTATTTATTCACATTACATAAAGTCAAGCAATACACACTTAGCTTAGTATATTTGCAAATACAAAGCAACTTTACATGGGCTACTTTAAAAACACCACTCAATTCTTCAACTTTCACTTTCACCTTCGCATTGCTTTTTATTTTATACTATTCCGTTTTAAGCGCAAGGTTTAAGAGGTACTTCATTTATTTTATTGTGCAGTTGGCCACACAACTCCCGTCCTCCCGAGCCGCCCAACTGCTTAATAGCACAGCTTTCTGTCTGACATTGCATCATTCATTTCGTTTTTTACAGTCAGTGCCTTCTAATCTTGGTTCCTTCAAGGTGACAGACCTTCATATGTATTAAGCACATAAACCCGACCAGCGTGCATGAAGGAAAAAGCACTTTACATGTAAATAGGAGTATGACAGGAAACATTATGGCAGAACGAATGGTGACATTAACAGGCCAATACTGATCGGGGAA
>JAQIWU010001167.1:0-18263 GCA_034696445.1 Isotomiella minor
ACGAGTCCAGACAATATGAAGCATGCAGTTACTGGTCAGGAACAAACCCTGTGCAAGGGCAAATCTTATCATCATTACAAACTTGTAGTTTTGTTTAATGAGAAAGAACGGACTACTGTTTTCATTCAAGGATGATAGAGTCTTTTGAAGCGAACAAACCCTCTAATTAAAACGAACCTATATGCGTGTTGTTGTTGCACTTCTTAATTACAGCTCATACCATTACTCTCGAATAGGCGTGCAGAATAGGAAGTGAAACTGAACTTTTAAGAACGCCAATAATGTATGTAGTTTAACAAAATTACAACGGGCTAAAGTCTAATTAAGATGTATAATAGCAATTATCTACAGAAAATGGAAACTTCAAGCCACCATTCTATACTCTTCGGCCATTTAAAAAAAATAAGGTAAAAGCTAGAAATACATAATTATGTCAAGCCTTTATGTGACTCATCGCATTCATCATGTAAATAAGCATGCAGTACAGATTTTTGTAAAACCAACAAAAAATGGAAACTAGGAGGTAAGGAAATATGATGAATGCATATACTCACCATTTTTATTGCTGAAACTGTCATTGTTCATAAGTTCGGATGATGGATTGTTGCCATTAATTTGCTGCTCCTCTTTCTTATTTGCCATGAAAGTCTTGTTGTTTGCAATAATTAATGGATGAGGTGGCTCTGGTTGTAATGCGGTTTTAATCTCATTTGCAACTGCTTTTTTGTCCGAGCCACACAATAATTCTATTTCTGAGGCAAGTTTTGCATTGTCCTTCTTCTCATTTTCTTGTACAAACATCGTACTTTCCTTTAATGAATCAACTCCCAAATAAAAGAAGCCTTTGCTGCTGACTGACATACTAGCCATTATTCTTGCTGATGTAGAGGAGCAGGTGGTTAGTGATGCCATCTCTCCTTGCCCCTCATTTCCACATTGTTCCAAACTGTGGATGCCTTTGTTCTCGCATGCGAAAACAGTTGAGTCCTCTTCAGCTTTGCTCTCATTATTGTTTAGGGTCTGTAGGGACAAAGGTTCGTTTGAGAAGAAATAGTCAAGGTAGTAATTGTCGGGGCTGGCATTATTGCTATTTGTGTCAGAAGAACTGCTGCAGTTGTTGTAGATTACCGTTCCGCCACTGGTTAAATTACTTATTGCCATCGCCATTACAGTAGAGCAGTCGCAGTATTCAACCTCATCGTCTTTGTCATTAACAAATGACGAGATGGAAGTCGGCTGAGGTTCTATGAACTGCAATTCGGTGGTGCCACATTCTGAGGATGGGAGGCAGTAGTCGTAAAGATCCTCGTAAAAAGGTTCTTTTTCGTGTTGTTGCTCATCATCATTACAGTCAGTCGGACTAATTATTGCCGGCAGTGTTTTTACATTATCATTATCTTCTTCGCCTGAATGCAGATGCATGTCTTTGAAGAGCAGTGACCTTTTGCTGTTGTCATCAAATGAAGTAAAAGCACCGTTCGCCAAAGTCACGGGGGAGCAATTCTCATTGGCACCACCGAAAATGCCAACGGAGTTCCCATTCTTCTCATTTGAAGAAGCAGATGACGTGAGCAGAAGCGGTAGGGATGACAGCTGCGGTAATGGTTTGAGCTTTGGTGGTCGTGGGGGTGGGAGTAAGGCGAAGTTCTCATAGATGTGTTCCTGCAAGTTGTCCATGCTGTTGTTATATGTTCCACAACTTGAGCAAACGTAGTTCAGGTTGCTGGATGTTGTGCTCGACACTGTGGCACTGGAAGTGGTACTTCCAGTGCTGCCACCATAGTTTTCAGAAGACTTTGGAGAATAGTCATTTGTACTTCCATACTTCTCGAGCCTTGTGACAAGCTTGATTTTATCGATGCAACTTGGTGTTGTGATAGGGGCCATTGGAGGGCAATCGTCGGAATGAGAGGGCGATGGAGAGCGAGAAGGGCTCTCACTCTGCCTCTGTACTCTAATCTCAATATCAATGTCAATTATGTTAAGTCTGGCTGGAACTGCCTCATCCAATGATGAAGACCTGCACAAAATTCTTTTGTCTTTGAAGCTGATGGATGGTGCTTTTGGGGGAGGCGACTCCAATACATTCAATTCTTGGGTCCCTCTACTGGATTCTTTCTCGGTGTTGTTGTAAATGAGGTCCAATAATGCACTACAGGACGCGGAGAGAGAGGAAGCCACTTCCGGAGACGCTTTCAAATACATCTGACTTGAGGACAATGACAAATGTTCCTCGGATGTGAACAATGACAAACTGGGCTGAGTGGACATTGGCCCACTCCTCTGGCACCGCTTTCGACGAATTGCATGCTTCCTTTTTAGACGACATGAGTTTTCCAGGCGTCCCCGGTTGACGTCTCCCGCCGGCTCGAAAAGAGCTATCTTTTTGGCAACTATGCCAGATGCCATGTCGATGTCGATATCACATAACTTTTCTGGTAAACTTTCACTGCTTAATAGCTTAAAAACTTGAAGTACTCATTTGATATTTCATTTTGCCCCCGTCGTCCGTTCAGTTCATGCTCACCTCCTCTCGGTTATAAACTCTTCCTCGAAAAAAAACAGCGTCACCAGACTAGTCAACTTCTGTAAGAACGATAATCCGTCGATGATGCAACGTAAGGGAATGACAAGTGAATAAATTTTGAAAAATAGGTGTTCTTCACATTTTAATACCAAACACAATAGTTAGGGTACTCCTGTAATGCAAAAATGTAACGCCACATGAAGGGCTCTTATGTTATAATGTATGGTTTTGATCTCATTCACATGAATTTCAATACTTCCACCACATGCGATTCATTAAGAGTCTATACAAAGTGTATCACTTGAACAATAAGGAACCTGTAGTAATAATCCAAACCCTTGTTATCAGAGAGCAAATCTTGAGCATTGTAAATTCACTTTTCCTTTTTCTGAAGTATCTACACAATTTTGACTCCTCGAAGTAACAATTAATCTTATGTAAAATGCGGTTTGTGTTACGGAATTGTGGTTACGCTCTTAAAAGTGTAATAATTCAGAGAGGTAACAACGGAACAGATGTATCAATTATCTCGAGCCCCTTCAAAAATTTTATCTGAGTTATCTTGTCTGGTTCACGCATACTTAAGATTAAGATTATGCACTGCACGAGAACTATTGAATTAACACTTGAACGGAATTTGCCTCAAACACAAGAATTCACTCTATTCTAAATATGAATTCGATCGAACTCAACCATTAATAATGAAGAATTTGCATACCAAAAAGTTTCTCTCGCTTCGCTAATTGTTGATGTTTTTGGATCCTGTAATAGGAAGGTGCATGATGCTATTATACTGTTATTAATATTTTTGCGCAGTGGTTATGTTTTTTTTACTGAAACTGCAGAGGGACAGAAAGGGTGAACAATGAGCATTCAATGATTACTCATTAGTTTTTAGAATTTAGATGGTAAGAAAGTTATAGGTCCGCAACTGCCTATCTAATTATTTGGAGAGCTGCAAGTTTACGCATTCACTTTACTATAACTGCATTGATTTGGAGATGACACATTTGTATAAATTATTTAGTCCCAGTTCTTCTTTCTTATACTTTGTCTCACATTGTCGATTGTTAGTTTTTTTCACTTTTACACTCACAACAATTGAATTAGGTACATATTAACCCTCCCTGTGGCACTATTGGTGTAGCATCATGCACAATGGCAATGGTAACATTCTGACATGGATATTCATTCGCATTCATGAGAAAAAATTCAATGGTCATTAGAGCGTTGTGCAATATCAACTCTGCGAGGTGAGCATTGTATGAAAGTACTATACGATTAACTAATTAATTAGAGATTACTAATGCACTTTGTTGTGACAATTAGTTTTCAGCACTTCAATAAGTCTTACTCAATATACTTATGTCGGAACTGACTGATAGTTCCTCTATTACATTTTAGCACGCATTGTTCTTGAGCGTGAACAATAGTTAGGTTTTTTTATTAAATTCACAACACAGTAAATTAATTGTGGTAAGACCTTTTTCAGCAATAAATTGTATTTTCTCTCTCTGCACTTGCTTTGTTAATTAGTCTTACAACTTCACTCTCGAAAGGGATTAATAATATTAAACCGTCTTGCAAAAAGCACCAGCACTAAAAATTGATATTACATCTTCCTCCTTCGTTGGGAGAAGAAGAAGGGGAACAAAGGGGAGACTTGAAGACCTAAGGACTCAATTGGGATAGACAAGACAGGTAAATGGGTAATCTACTTCCGTCCACATTCTGTGCTTCTTATATGCATGACTTGACTGACACCGGCTAATAAGTACATGCAGTGAGCCAAATTCTTTTGATGAGATGAGATGAGATGAACGAGAGATATTTTATGCATTGCTATATCTTATTTAGTCAACCCTTTCCTATGTCCTCCTCTCAACTATCCTCCACAACACCGTCTAATAAACTTTTTACCCTAGGACGTAGGGAACTGCGTCAAGAGAATTGAAATTTGAAAATCACAAGACTAATGTGTAATGTTATGCTACAAACGTAGGTGGTTATTGAGAGAATAGGCTTAAGAGCTCAATTACAGTGAATTGATTAGACAGAGAGTACATAGAATATAAAGTACAATAATTGTTAAGCAAATTCAATTCTAACTATCATTCTAAACAAAGTGTACCTTTTGTGCTTCCTCGTATGCTGAAACCGTTCTTACTTTGTTGAAACCGTTCCTTTAAATCTCTCTCTCCAACAACTTAAGCTACACCGTTTCTGTGAAGTTTAAGGGAGAAAATGCATGCAAATTGAAAAAAAGTTTTATTTTTGTGCAAAAACGCTGTGTGACTAAATTCTTAAGTTAGAGTTGTAGAATTTGCAGCTATTGCGGAATTCAATGTATGCAAAGGACGAAGAAGAAAGTCAGGAAGAGGGTGATTTTAATGGACAACTGGGCTTGAGTTCATAGCGTTGTTCTACAATGTTATTCGATGTGCAATATTCATCTTACCCCTTTGCATTTTGACTTGTGCTTTATAAAGATTTTTTTGTAATAATTCTTGTACGACGTGGTTTATCCCGAAAAACCTGTCGAAGCTACGAACTTCACTTTTAGTCTGACGATGTGAAGGATGTTGAAAAACAGCACGTTTTGAAGGCACATTCCAAAGACATAATAAGTTTTATTGTCAAATGGGTCAAAAATGTAAAAAGTCAGTAGTGACCTCCTCTTCAATGAGTTAGTGCAGTCGGAAATGTCGAATGCAGAAGAGAAGAGTGAATAAATGCTGCGAATGCAAACACACGTTGTGGCTAATATGAGTGAACTGATCAACCCAATCTGCAAAGAGGAACAATTTTAGCATTTTTAATTTGTTATTCTTTCTTTTAACAACAACCCTTTTCTTTAGATTGACAGAGAGGTCTCGAAAGGGTGATGAGTAATCTGACTTCAACAACACACGCCATCTCCTACAATTACGACTGTCAAAGCTAAATTGACCAAAGAATAAGAAAGTAATGCATGTGGGGTTTGTGCATGTCTGGACTTCTGTGTACCTCACCCTGTCCTTCTAAGCATGTAATTGAAGTACCCAAGCCCATTCAACCGAGCTGGACGTCATCAGAGAATTAGGGATCATTATTGAGATACTGGTATAATGCTTGCACGCTTGCAGCTGCACCTGAACTTTATAATCGCGAATTCTAACTGACCACATTGCTTTCCCAATTTCATAAATTCAATTACGCAATTAAGCAGTAAAGTTTCTCTGGCCGAGACCGGAGAATATAGGTTTGTAGTCCAATGATTTTGTAATCCAATCGAACCATGCTTCATGGTATTGCCAATTTCATCTTGATCTTCCTCGCTTGAGATCTTGTGATACGTCGAGTTGGTCGCGCCCTTAATTTGTAATGCCCAGATATGTAAATTCCGTGAGAATGATTTTGTCTTGATTACTGTAAAGGCTTGACCATATACATAGGTACATCTTTGAATCTGAATAATATCTGTCGGATGAGAGAAACTCAAAATTCGAATGTCTAATGGCTTTATGATCCTATCTTGAATGAATGAATGCGTAATGACTTTACGCCCCAACCGAGATCTATTAAAAGTCATGATTTTGTTCTTACCACCTTTGTGGTCTTCTGCACTACACGAAGTAACGTCTATGAGATGAATAATGAGACTGCCGAGCCAATTTATGAAAATCATGACATCACGAACACGATATTGGTTTGATTTTTAGACCAAAAGCATTATAACAATGTTTTTATTGGTTTTCCTCGTTTCCTTATTTATTTATTATTAAACTCCATATTTTCCAACGAGGCTGGTCACAAGGTCCACATACTTCTTCTTGGCGTCCGCCTGAGAAACCCCCTTCTTCTCATTCCAAGCGTCCCACTTTGCCTTCCCCTTCATGTCCAACATCCCTGGCCTACCTGATAAAAAAAATGAAATAGAATTAAGTTTCCGACTTGGCATGATGACCTATAGACAGTGGGACTTACTGGTGTTGACATCACCAACGGTCGCTTGCTTGAAGAGAGCATAGACCTCCAACAGCTCGTCGTCGGAGGGTTTCCCCTTCAAGACCTTCACTTTCTCAGCGGCTTCCTCGAATTGCTGCAAAGAAAAAACGCGTCTCAAAAGAAAATTCCAACAATGCTTGCATTAATTAATTAATTATTCTCCAAAAACTTACCATGTTTTTGTAGTGATTTTGCACAGATGCCGGTAAAAACTCCGAATCGAGAAAGAGGGAATGCGATTTGTGCGGTTGTGACGCAGTTTGAGCAAGAGCGGAACAAATCGTTCTCCTTGAGACGAATGCTTTGGATGGAATGAATTCCTCGGGAGGCTCTTCCTTTTGACGTAATACTGCGAGAGTTTGTGTGTACCAAACTATTAAACTTTACTTTTTGATTCAATTGAAGGCTATGATGATGATAGAATGTCTACTCACAACTCGTTATAGTATTATTGCCCACTGGAATTACTTAATTTATAGCCCAGTCCAAGTACCATGAAGTGATTGCAGGTGGGTATCAGAATGTACTTGTGGGAAGATCGGGATCGGAGCATTGCCAATGCTGATGATATTTTGTATTTACCATGTATTGGCAGAGTGATGATGTATAGTTTTAGGCATACGTGTGTGAGGTTCATTTCACAATGTCAATGCCAATTAATTGATGGTTCATTTGGCTCCCCGTTAATTTAATTTAATTTGTACTTTGGAAGAGGACTAAAGAGATGAAGATAATGCACTGGTATCATGTTATCGAAAGGGTGTCACTGCATCATGTGGAACACTTGTGCTGTCTAGACCATTCACACGCTTTCCCTTTGGGGGCACAATACACTAAAAATGGGCGTTTATTCAATTTGTTGAATCACTTCATTAGCATTTAAAAATGGTGTTATCATCTGTACGACGACAGATACATTGCTTGCAAATTACCAATCAAGGATATGATGACATATCCTTGATTGGTATTACATTGATAAGTTTGATGGGGAATTACCGTCGACAATAAATGTGACATGGTCTCTGCTTAGACTAGTGCATTTTAACCCAATGCTACAAAATTAGCTAATGTTTTCGTGCTTATGATTCAAAATACATGAATGCAAAACTAATTATTGTATCATTAGAAAACTTAAGAAAGCAAGAAAGACCATAAAAATGGAATGAAAAATTGAGACGCAAGCCTGCAGTTCATATTTGCCTTGGAACACAGCAGAGCCACCTGTGCAACCTCGTCGCATTTTCTTTTGCCACGAGGGTTGAATTCACAGCAGCAAATCCACATTGTGTGTGTGCCGAGTGTTTCTTCACGTTGAAAATTTGCAATTTTTTTTGGAAATCTCGATAAGTGCGGATAAATAATTCCAGAAAATGGTAAGCCTACTTTTAAACTTTATCTTTAGTCCTTAAATGTGACAAGTGTTGGTGTGTGTGTGTGAATCTTTGAGTGTCATCGATTTGTTTTGGTTAAAGTGAAAGGTTGAATTGAATTAATTGTTTTGTGTTTATTTTTGTTTATTTTTAGGCAAAACGAACCAAGAAAGTTGGGATCACCGGGAAGTATGGGACCAGGTACGGTGCGTCACTCCGTAAAATGGTCAAAAAAATGGAGATCACCCAGCACAGCAAGTACACTTGCACCTTCTGCGGAAAGGTAAATTCAAGAACGTTTATTTATAACATTTTACTTGTCATTGTCATTAGTGAAGCTCACTTTCATTTCCGTTTTTTTAGGACGCCATGAAGAGGTCGTGTGTAGGGATTTGGTCCTGCAAAAGATGCAGAAGAACCGTTGCAGGTAAATAATTCCGGATTGTAAATGAGGACTGGGCTTGGACACTGCTTATCACGGTTTTGCAAATTAGACACATCTTTTTGATCAGAATGTTTCTTCCTCTGTGTATTTCATAAAATCAAAACGTGACGGTGTCATTGTCCAGTAGTATCTCGCTTCGTAGGACTCGACATCAACATAATTCTAATTTTTTGATTTCATTTTAGGTGGTGCATGGGTGTATTCCACTACAGCCGCGGCGTCCGTTAGGTCCGCTGTAAGGCGTCTTCGGGAGATGAAAGAATCATAGACGTTATTCCTAAACTACATACGTTACGTTTCAATAAAGTAACATCTTCAATAAGTGATACATACTGTGATTTGTTATTTTTCTTTCTTTGATGAAGTCATCAGATAAGCACCTATTTATTTAATTCCGTCTATTATTGTATGAAAAAACCTGTGCATTATTATCTTTAAGTAGTTCTGCCCTCATTCAATCAATGTCCAATTACCGCAATAACCTGATCATTTCATCATAATTTATGAGAATCCAATTTATTTATTAGAATTGAGATCCATTAAACGATAGAATTTATAGGGGAAAGTTGATTGAAATGAAAGCGACGATAGTCATCTAATCGAATTACCAATTGTCTTCCACTTACAAATTATTAATTAGCTGCGTACTTTTAGCAAAAAACCAGTTGCGAAACAGGTGCGATTCTCCTTCAAGCAAATTGTAGTGAAAGTAGGACTAAATTAAATTATGTTCATCCCCTCCCTCCTGTGCCATAAAAACATACGCCTTCTTCATGATTTCAAAATTTTTCAATTATGCCAAAGTAGTTTTCAGCTCAATTTGGTTGCATCACGGAAGTTGATATTGTAATTACTAAGGGTTGCATGCATGTGTGACTTATGCAGAAGAGTGAGGCAATGTGAGACGATGCTGCTTAAACCCAATCAAGTCTTCTTGAAGGAGGAACAAAGTTCCGTGTGACTTAATAATTAGAATTTCTACACATAACATGATGTTTATTATGCTAATTATCCATTGACTGAGAATGCAAAGTAGACAGTCTAGGACACGACACACGAATAAGGTTAATGCCTCTGCCTCTACCCATTCTCTCAATTCTAAATCAAGCAAGTTTAATACGAAGGAGGAAAAGAACAAAAATATTCTAAAAAGCTAAGAACTTTACTAACTAGATAGTACAGTTGTTAATTCTAGAATTGTTTGTGGCCATTGGCCGTCATCAGTCAGTAGTACATTATCATTGAAGTATCATTGAAGCTTGCATGAACTTCCGTTTCAGTATAGTACCTGCACAAAGTCTTCAAAGGAAGAGCATTATTTTGCATTTTCAACAAGCTAGATTCTGAGGCTATCTGAAGTGATCTATGAAGATTGTTTCACTCTCTCGTTTTCTCTGCGTGTGCCTCTAGCTTAGCTCTCAGATCATTTCAAAAGGAACTTCCTGTCTCACAGTTCTTATATTATTATTTTGGAGTTACTGTTAATTAACCTTTGCAGCAGAACTTTGTCCTTACTGTTTAACCCTGTCTTTGCGTGACGAAACAAGGAATTCCTCTACAATTCAGCACCACAAGGAAAGGAAATAAGTGGGTAAGTATTGTATAACCACAATTAATTGGCATTTTGTTCAGTATTTAACCCTGCATTTATGAAGGATTGGAGTGTCACCGTTTCTTGTGATTTGTGTAGATTCTACATACGGTTGAATGAACGATCAGGCTAATCTATTGTTGCATGGTTTATTTCTTAAAATGCGTATAGAATTATTCATTCATTCAATAACATTTTGATCTTTACTTCAAATTAACGCATTCACACGCATAATCATCGTGGGCGTGTGATTATAATTCTAGTCACTGCCATCACCAGATAGATAACCGGCTTATGTATGGGATTTATGCGCTTGTTTTTTTGCTGTCAAAATACATTTGAGCGTCTCATTTTTTACCAAACATAAAGTAAGCAAGGTGCCACTGCGTGACGAACGAGTGAAGTTTGCAATTTTTATGATGATAGGATGCACAAAAACCACAAGTAGTGCACATATACGTACCTAACGCGAAGCCAGTTCTACCTCTTAATATACTAAAATTTACTTTTGACTTGACAGTCGCAAATTAGAGTTCGTTCGGATTGGTCCAACTAACTAAAGCTGACCGAATCGGGGTTTGTTGTGACAGAAAGAAAATCCAATATCCACAGCTGAATCCACTGAGAACATTCTTCTTTTAAGGATTCTTAAGAACAATTCGTGAAGATAGGGACCACTTGTTCAACCGGAATCCATCCGCCAGTTCCGGATACTAATTCTTCCGAAAGTGCCAATAATCCTCCAGCCACCACTTCAGAGTCCATTTATCAAGAAATACCTGACGGAGACATGAGTGAACAGTGAGACATATTCTTTTGCCATTCATCCTTTGTTTCTATTCACATAATTAATGAAATGTTCTTTGCATTACAGAGCCGATATCGCCCTGATTGGGCTTGCTGTGATGGGACAAAACATCATTTTGAACATGAATGACCACGGGTACGTCGTATGTGCATACAATCGCACGACGGAGAAAGTAGACCAGTTCCTTGCAAACGAGGCCAAAGGAACCAAAATCATTGGGGCACACTCCATCAAAGAAATGTGTGAGAAATTGAAGAAGCCGAGAAGAGTTATGCTCCTTGTCAAAGGTACGTAATTGGCAGCTAACAAGTCTTTTTTGTAATTTTTTGACAGCCTGCTTTAGTACTGTCTCATGTCACATGTCATATCATGTTTGATTAGGCAGTATGTAATAATGATAAGACGTTATCAACCCACTATGGCCTAGCTTTCAATTTTCACGAAGTTGCAATTGCTGGACACCAAAACATGCTTCCCATAGATAGGCATAGTGTTCGTTTGAGTTGAAATTAATGGGCATGCTTTTATAGATAAAACTCAAGAGGTATAATTCCATCCTATCTCGTCCTTGAAGTATTTACGAATTACCGAGTCATGCCACGCCACGCTCCACACAGTCCATAAAGAAGTGATTCGTACCTTTTGAAATGCTATTTATTGGCTTCACCATGGTCAATGTGTGGTGTGATATGGAAAGACTATGTGGTTACAACTTTTTAGCGCATCCGTTTTTGTTCATAAACTTTTCCAGCACGCGCGATCGTCATGATGCGATTATTACCTTTTTGCTGTGAATTTCCTCTGTTTGTTTGCCATTTACGCAAAACAAGATGCATGAATTTTGTTTTTAGCTGGAAAACCCATTGACGAATTCATCGACCAGATCTTACCATTCCTGGAGAAAGGGGACATTATCATTGATGGCGGAAATTCAGAGTACCAAGACACTGATCGCAGGACTAAATCTCTTCAGGCAAAGGGGATCCTGTTTGTTGGGTCAGGCGTTTCTGGGGGCGAAGAGGGTGCACGTTATGGACCGTCTTTGATGCCCGGTGGGAATCCTGAAGCCTGGCCTCACATCAAAGGCATTTTCCAAGTAATTAACTAAATGTAATGAAGCATACCCCATCCGGACTTTACATTATTTGTCTTCTTTGTACAGTCGATTGCTGCAAAAGTTGGAACGGATCCTTGTTGCGATTGGGTGGGGGAATCAGGTTCCGGACACTTTGTTAAGATGGTGCACAACGGGATTGAGTATGGTGATATGCAACTCATCTGCGAAGCCTACCATTTGATGAAAGACGTCGTGGGTTTGGACAATCAACAGATGAGCGACGTAATGTCAATTTGAGTTTTTATCGAAGGATGCATTTTTAAATTGACTACTCTAGGTTTTGGCACAATGGAACAAAGGGGAGCTGGACTCGTTTTTGATTGAGATTACAAGCAATATTCTAAAGTATAAGGATGCCGATGGTAAGCAATTCCTATATTTCTGTGACTGATTGAAATGACATGTTTGTTCTCCATTTCTCAGGAAAGTATTTGGTCGAGAAAATTAGAGACTCTGCTGGACAGAAAGGAACGGGAAAGTGGACAGCTATTTCAGCCTTAGATTATGGAATTCCAGTTACACTAATTGGCGAATCTGTATTCGCGAGGTGTCTTTCGTCTTTAAAGGAAGAGAGAGTTATTGCCAGTAAGCAACTTCCTAGGCCTACCAATGTGAAATTTGACGGCGACGCCAAAGAATTTATTGAACACATTCGAAAGGTACGCAAGTGTATTTTGTATTCAAACATGACTCGTACTAAAAAGCTATTTTTTCTTTACCAGGCCCTGTATGCTTCGAAAATTGTTTCGTACGCACAAGGATTCATGCTTTTGAGAGAAGCTGCAAAAGTCTACGGTTGGAATCTCAACTATGGAGGAATCGCTCTGATGTGGCGTGGAGGATGTATTATCCGCAGCGTTTTCATGGGAAACATCAAAGCAGCATTTGACAAAAATCCCCAACTGAGTAATTTACTGTTGGATGACTTCTTTAAGTCTGCAATGAAAGAGTGTCAGGTTTCATGGAGGAAAGTCATTTCGAAAGCTGTAGAACTTGGGATCCCTACCCCATGTTTTAGTACTGCCTTAGCATTTTACGATGGCTTCCGCTCTGAACGGCTTCCAGCAAATCTTATCCAAGCTCAACGAGACTACTTTGGAGCCCATACTTACGAGTTGATGGATAAACCAGGGTCCTTCATTCATACCAACTGGACTGGTCACGGGGGCAATGTTTCGTCCACCACTTATCAAGTGTAGACCAAAGAGTAACCAAAATCAAACTTATTTTTCCTGTGAAATCAATTCATGGTGCAAGGTTTTGTGAATTCGTAACATTCCGAATTAGTGATATGTATTTTGTCACAAGCGTGTTAAGTAAAATAAGGAAATGATTAGTTCAATTGTTTGGGAAATAAAATATTAAACTTAGGAACCTAACCAAACGGAAGCAATCTTTTTTATGCTATATTTTTCCGGTTGTATGCACAACCTCATAATTTCGTTCCATGGTCATACTTTGATAGCTCTCATACACAAATATTGAATCAGCAAAGTTAGTAAGGACACCACGACCATGTGGTCTTGATTACTTTTCTTCTATAGAGATTACAGAGGATTATATTTATTCGCAATGACGCACACTTGCATGGGACTAGGTTTCATTGCTGATAGATGAGAAGAGATGGATTCGATTCCATAAGGGCCCAAGGTTGGTGAAGGAGTGATATCGATATGCCACAGCACTCAAAACATCCCTTTTTGCAAGACCACAACAGTTGCAGATTTTGTAGTCTTGACTTGCCTCACGGTATGGATTTTGTGGTCTTCGAATTACTCATGAGGAATTTCGATCAAATTCCCTTTTTGGCATTTAGACAAAGAAGCTTATAAACCCAATACAACAAAATAGACAATCTCTTTGATTTGCTTTTTAGTCAGTCACTCATAAAGTAATTCCAAGTTTTCCCAAGCTTGGCATTATTATTCCAGTCATGTCTTTGCCCTCACGTTCAGAAGAAGAGGTCCCATGAAACAGCAAAACTTGAAACGCTTCGTCTCACTTTCTCCTTACAGAATAGAAGCTAGGAAGAGGAAGAAAGCATATCTGACATTTGAAACTTCATACTTTCCATGATAAGTATTACAAGAGGAGTGAAATGCCAGACAAGGAAAAACAAGGAAGTGGTGACTCATCTTACACACTTTCTCTCACCCTCTATCTTCTCGTCTCACATTTCCCCTTAAGGGAAGATTTTCTCCCTTTCTTTGCATTTGTATGTGATTACATGCACCGTGGTCTAGGGTGACATTTCCAAATGCGACACCCGACACATTTACGACCAGTCTATGCCCGAACTTGTTTAAAAATGCTGGCTCAATTAAGGTTAAGGCAAAAATCTTTTGTTACCGTTGAGTTCAGTTCCGTCTCCGTCTACGTGGTCGAATCAACCTTTGAGCATTACTACTTAATTTTCCATGACTTGATCGATATCGGTAATGCACAATGCACAGGAAAAAAGAGCAGCCCTGTGATTCGATTCGTGTCTCCAACTTTCTTTTCTTTTGGAACTTTTTCCCCCTTTATGATTACGATTATGATGATGATGATGGTCTTCATTTCTTTGGAATACTTTATTTTAACCCAAGCGTAGTTTGATTTTTATTACCCACACCTTCGAAAATTGGATCATTGCACAAGGTGATTCTGATATGTCATGAACATTTTTCTCCACGTGTTCTGACAAGCTATGAAAGCTGCATAGGATATAGGACCTGAGAACACTGGAGAACCAAACAAGGGATTTAGGTTGAATCCATTCCTTGTACAGAACGGAAATGAGAAACATTGTTCCAATACACAAATCCTGATGTTTGCTGCTTGTATATTGTAGCCCCAAAATAAAGCCATCTATTTATTGCTTCCTCACCACTTTCTTCTCCGGCACCATCCACTTTTATTTGATAGATACTCAATAAGTGGGTTGTCTGGTCTATGGAATCCCAGATTGGGTGAAAATGGGAAAGAAGAAAAATCAAGTCTTGTGTTTTTCTTGTAAGCCAGACCAACGATATCCAATACCAAATCCAATACCAAATAGATACATACTACATTTACGTGCATCAACATGACTCAAACAATGCTTATATATTATGTTGAGAGACAATATTTAGTGAAAGCAGTATCTCAAAGGACCAACGACAAAGTGAGCTTATGTAATCATAAGGACGCAAATAGAAAATAACTCAAAGTAGAATCAGAAATTAGAAACAAACCTGATTACATATAAGCTGCCCAATTTATATTATAACCATTGGACCTTGCAACCGTATCATTCCAGGGCTTACATTATAAGAATTGAGTCATATATCACACTTTTCCCAGCATATTGACTTTAGTTCTCTAAACTCTCCCCGCTTTCTCTTCATACAGAAAACAGAAATGCTGTGAGAACTTACTTCAAACATAGTGAAATTGAGGGACATCACAACCCACGCGTACAAATACTTATCCCCTTTATGCCATCGTCGGTAGACCGTCGGAGAGCTCAAGAAGATGGATCAATACTCTTCCCAACCTCCACCGTTTCCCTATGATTTTCTCCTGCGCTTTCTCTTCTGCCTTATTTGCTTCCCTTTCCACAATTCTCCTATACTGCGACGTACTATTCGCCATTTTGGATGTTGAAAAGGAAAGCATGGAACAAGCAAGGCAACATGTTTACTCCAAAGTGTGGGGTTGGACTTTCTCGACTTTCTCCCCATGACTCAGCCAAACCTGTGCACTGCTTTCTCTCCACCACGCTATGCTATGGGCATGCAATACACCTAACACAATCCTCCACAAATGTACCTCAGTCTATCCCCGTTTTCTTGAATAACTTTAGAGATGAGACATGGGGAAGGAATAGGGGCATTTCTTGGTGGCTCCTTTCCCATTCTCCAGGAAAGCAGGAGTTAGGTTGGTGTTGTCAACTTCTATGCTCCTATACACCGATGGAAAGAAAGTGGGTATTACTTTGCCTCCACCTCCCCCTGGGTAGTAGAACAAATGTATAGAAGGATATGGTGGGTTACCTATGCAGATACCAGGACAGGAAAGTGTATCTCCACCTCATACCATTTATAGAACCTACCTCGGAGAAAGGCTGTCGGTCCACAGTTTCGAGCGACAGTCAAGTCCAATTCTGTGGATATATTTAGTACATTTTTTCCTTCCAGTGAGGGATAGGCAAGTAAAGTGCACGTCAAAATGAATAATTCCAGTGTCCTTCGTCTCGATTAATGGAAATTGGTTTTGTTCACCTAAGACACTTTCTCTCTTGTGTGGGAAACCTTTCCATTATGTACTTTCTTCTCTTGAACTTTTAAACTCTTGCCTACCTTTCTCTACTGCTTCAACATTCTACTTCTAAAAAACTTCTGAACAGGCATTTAAAAATTTAATAGTGTGCTTTCACATCGTTGATCTTCACTAACTTGTTACCAGTGTGCGAAGATAAAACTTACGGCATCAAGCTGTCCACTTCCGACCAACATTATAATTTCAATTGTGACCACCTGTGTCTGTCGCTTTGCCTCTCTCCAATTATCGTGAATCCGGTGGTGCCACATCAATTACACCCACTTGGGGACCGTTTGCATAAGGATTATTCTCGTGAGCGTCATCCTGAACCTCAACGTCCTCACTCAACTGCAGCTTTCTACAGCCAGAAGAGCTCACAATTCACGGTCAGCTCTTTAAAACATAGTTTCAAATCTCTCGACCCTGGCAGACTTACCGAAGAAGATAAGCCACTGAAACATCCTTTGGAGGCTGGGAAGTATAGATCTGAAGAAAGGCTGTCGTCATCATTTTCTTCTCTTTCTCTCTTTCGCCAACTTCATTTATACAAATCTTGTCGAAGACAACTTCACGTTCCTACCTCTTTGCAACTTGAGTCTTTCGACTGTGTGACGGCGACCACGGACAACATTCTTTCTCAAATTACTTCAACTCCTCAAGAATCCTTTCAGCTTGACTATGACTCTGTTCAGCGACCTTTACAATTGCAATTAAAGGGCTTAATTTTACGCAACGAGGCAGGGGCAGGGAACTGGGTGCAAGACTTTTCAGAAGACTCTGATTCAGACGAGGAAGAAGAAGCTGACTCTGACTACCTTGAGGACGAATCCCTTGCCTTTATTTCAGAAGAAAGGTGTACTTCCGCCGACATGGGGACGGTTTTAAGCTTCTCCCCTAGAGGGTCAACTAACAGTGAACCCACCATGTCTCTATCCAACCACCCCCCTCCTGACATCATTTTGACGCAGACACAGCTACATCAGCACCTTAACAATAACACCCATTCAGTCCTTACTCAACCCTTTAAGAAACACTCTTTATTTCTCAATGCTCTGTCCTGGAAGAAGGTGACGAACAAGAAAACTGGAACACAACCGACTGAAGCGCAGTTGAAATTGCTGCAACACAATGCCAACCAGAATCAGACGACGACGACTGTCCTCCATAATAACATTAATAATGCCAATCTTTTTGAAAGTCGAAATAACAATGTAAACCACAATAATAATCACCATCATGGAACTTCCCATCCTAATAATAACCACGTTCACCATCACCATCATCACCACCACCATGGCCGACTCCCCCTTGATACCATTCAACCCTTCATGAACAACCAGCATAACATAAATATCAACAACAATCTCCATCATGGAAATGGGAATGTCAAGAATATCAACAATAATGCAAACGCCAACATCAACAAAATACCTCCGGTACTTTCACATCGAGGTAAGAAAAAGAACCTGATTTTTTATGCTTTCTTCTTTTCTTCCGGGATAAATGGCATTATTATTACCCCATGTTTCCTACTTCCTCCTTTGTCTGATTTATGTGGTGCATTGCAGTTCGAATTTGGAAAAATAGCTGTTATTTAGGTCACTTCAAATAGCTTTTCTCCACACTATTGGCCAAGGCAAACATTTCACGACAACACTTTATGATTTTTCAAATTTGTTTTTCTCCTGCTATTATAGTCTTTTAGTAAAGCATTAAAGGTCAGGGTAAGAGCTACAACTAATCTGATAAAAATAAAATCACGTCTACAGAACAACACAGTTGCAGTGAACAACAATCTCATGAATAAATGCAAATTAATTAGGGAAAGTCAAGGAAGAGGAAAACATTGCGCGGCATGCTATTTTGTGCTTCTAATTATTATTTATCGAAGGAATTGAGGGTTTGCGTGCGTGGTAGCGTATAAATAAATGAGGTAGCACAATTTAAGAAAGAGAAAGAAAGAAATGGAAGATCGGCCCTTTGATTGCAGTGCGCACTTGTAGGATAGAGTGACTAGAGTTTTTTTATATATAAATTATCAGAGTATAAATCAGCGTGAAAGCTAGAATGTCTTAAGTGGAGGTGGTAAAGCCTTCCAAAAAGGCATTAGTGACAAATGCCAAACAGGAAACGC
>JAQIWU010001168.1:0-18260 GCA_034696445.1 Isotomiella minor
AATCATACTTTTACTTTACTTTTACTTCACATCACAAAACTTTACCTTTCACAAAAAAAGAGGAAGAGGAGAGTAAGCTAAAACACATCTTTCTAAATTGTATCAGAAGAAAACCCGAACTCTTCTCCATCTCTCCCTCGACGCCATGTCAACCAACTACCACTCTTATCTAAGACGTTAATTTAATCTCCACAATGTCCCTATACGAGAAAACCTCCTTAAATGCTACATATTTTAATTTTTTTTGCAGTAAACCTTGTTCCCGTGAATGGAGGAGTTTCACCCAGTCCAAGTTCCAGTTCTGATGGAAATCCTACCTCAACTTCATCTTTGGAGGATAAGAACAATGAGGGAAGGAGAAAGCGAGGAAAGTGTAAATGGTTCAATGTGGCAAAAGGATGGGGATTCATAACACCAGAAGATGGAAGTCAGGAAGTCTTTGTTCATCAAGTAAGCTATGGATGCTTTATTCATTCTTTGGAGCAATTGACGATATGGCATGGTGACATGACGTGTGTGACGCATGACTTTTGCAAGAGGGACTTCATTGATTGATGAGAGAGGGAATAGGGGGCTTGTCCCATATCAAAATCTAAAATAAGCACACTTTCAATTTCAACAGCCACATTTCGTCATTTCTGTTCTTTACATTCATGTCCCAAGCATGAGCCTCACTCCAACGCAATTTAACAATACAACGCACTCATTCAGTCACAATGTGTCATTTCATTTTTATATAATTTTTTTGTGTAGAGGGGATAATAATAAAATACAATGAAAAGAGGCCTCCTTCTGTGAACTACTTTCGCATTGCTGGAAAACTGCCTGACTTGCTATTCTTCCATTGTTCGTAGAGTTCGAAGAGTGACATGACATGAATTTATTTATTTTTTGTTAGTTATCGGTGTTAAGATGAGAGCGTTTGTTAGGGATTCATCCTGCATTCAATCATCAACTGTCATGCTTCTAATCAAACAACTCATTTTATGAAAAAGACAAATTTGATTTTAAGAGCTTTTGAAATTGTCATTATTTTTGCACTATGCCAATCCTGCATTAAGTTTCAGAATTGTCAACGAAAAGAGAACTATTATTTTAAGCATTGTTCCCACATCTGCACTTAATTAAGAGAGTAATAAAATACGCATTTAAAATTAAAGACCCTCTTTTTTGGAGGAAGATTGTTTCGCATCTTTTCTACCCCCTCATTTTGGCACATGGTTCTGTGGAGAACACTATACTCCACCAGAGGTTAATTCAATTAGTTGTTATAAAGTAAAAATATAACAATGAAGAAGAGTAAAAGTAATAAATCCACATCATTGCACCACCACAAAGGCATCAATGAATGAAATAAATGAACGTGACAATAATGAATCCTGGATAAAAATGAATCTCCTCATTTGATCCTTTTTCCTTCAACGTCGCACCTGCCTATCTTCCGTTTAAATCTAGGGTCCATTATTTCCATTTCAAAATTTTTGAACTTTTCATTCACAGAGCGTGATACAAATGAGTGGATTCCGCAGTTTGGGGGATGCTGAGGAGGTTGAGTTTGAATGCAAGGAGTCAGGTAAGGGTCTGGAAGCCACTGTCGTCACGGGTCTGGATGGGTCAGAGTGTGTGGGATCCAACAGACGCCCAATCCCTGTCAACAAAAAGAAAGTGAAGAAAATAAGGTATGAAAGAGTAACATATATTGGGGCACTGTGATAATTATCAAAACTTCCTTTAAGGTGTTACAACTGTGGCGATTTGTCCCATCACGTGGCGGCCAAATGCTCCTTCGGCCCTATGCCAAAGAGATGTCACAACTGCAAGTCTGTGGAACACCTAATCGCAGACTGCCCCAAAAGGGAAAAGTCAGAAGAGAGCAACAACAACAATGATACAAGCGATTCCAATGATAATAATAACGACAACATTGAAAATAATAATAATTCCCTGAAAAATGAGGACGAGGAGGACAATACGCCCATAATTTTGGAGAATCGGAATCTACAGAGTTCTCCATTGGAGTCATCGTCCTTAGGATCATCATCTTCAGCCACCACCACACCCATTTCAGGTAGGAGTTAAGTAACGGAGTTAAGGACAGTCATAATTTTCAACTTTTTTCTAGAAAGCTTTCTTTCTTCCTTTTCCTGAATATAAGATAGATATAACTTTCTTTCTTTCACTTTCCCCACTCTCACTCTTCTTCTTCTTCATACCTCATTTAAGTAGGAGAATGGCCTGTCCTTCCATTCTGTCTGGATTGGAAAAAAACTCATAAGAGAAATGGGATGGATTAATAAAAGTCAGGAGATTTCCAAGAGAGAACATAGAATCCCCTACAAAACTAAAGTAAAGTACCTAAAAAAAGTAGAGAGAGAGAGAGTTTCGTCTTTTTTCTTCTTATTTCCCTCATTTTTCTACTCTCTACTTTTAATCGAAAATTCTGGGCTTCCAACATTTATACACTTTTCTCTTCTTCATCCAATCTCAAATTAACCGGTCCAAATGAGAAGGAAGTATCTCTGGCTTTGCAACTAGACAAGTTCAGTTTTCAATTTATGGCCAATCTTCTTGCCATGCAGAATTGCTATCTAACTAACTACTCATTTTTATACGGACAGACAGACATACATTCGCATAACTGAGTTAGGGAGAGACGTTCGAAAAAATAAATAATGAAAGGAAAGGAACGGCGACAGGAAATTTGTAAGTATGGTGGTATGGAATGGAATCAAATGAAATGGATTGGTTGGAGGCAGTGTCAGGAGGGAGAAATCTCTTTTGCTTTTACTTTACTTTCTCTTGATTTCTTCCATCCTCTCGTTTCTTCTTCTTCTTCACGGACATTGATTCGATTGAAGAATTGAGGAAATCTTTCTGACTTTACTTTACAGAATAGAAGAAGAGTGCAGAAGAGAGAGAGTAAAGTGAAGTGAGAGTGTATGGACTTGAAAGTTATTGATTGTCCTTCTTTTTTTCTTTTTCTTTCTCGTCTCTCCCTTTTCCATTACGTTGCATATTGCTTTCACTACAATCCTCTCTCTTCTGAAAACAAAATCCTTGACTGAGGGTGGAGAGAAGGAAAGTAAAATTGAATAACAGACAAGACAAGTCATCTTTCTCTCGAAGAAACTCTACACTTTAATCCCATTGGTTGGCTTCTCTTTTTTCTTTTCCGTAGTCTTGCTTTCTTCGATTTTTGGATGAGTGCAGTTGTCAGCCATTTATTTGAACTGGGCTGAATAATGTTTAATGCTGAATCAAACTTTCAGATAAAATTGAAGCAGTGTATCACAATTGGTTGGGGCATGTTGAGAACATATTATTACAAGCGTATTTTTTCTTTCACTTTTGTAGATGACCGTTCCTCCCCATTGTCATCCACAGGGTGCGGTGACCATGATGAACTTTTACCACTCCCAGGCGTAACCAATGCTCTCATCACCACCTCGTCTAAAACAACGTTGAAGACATGAATTCTTTTAATCTTTAATAAAGAGACTACCTCAGTATTCATTCATATACAGATAGTTCAACAAAAGATAACCTTATTCCTCCTTATTCCTTTTGCGAATTTTTAACCTGCATGTTTAACTAACTTGGATAACTCAGACTTGGTCTAACTAAATTAACATCTTAAAACTTGGTACCATATTTAGATTTACAGGTATTAAAGTTAGCTCTTTAGTGAAAATGTAGAATTTAGAACCGTAAGGTAAATATGTAATTAGGGGTAACCAATTAGGCTAGAATGGCTGTGGCTATTGCAGTACCACTAACTAATACTCATTTGAACTAGAAACTAGGATTACTGTTGTAGGCAACCCAATTAATTGTTTTGAAAGTATAGGCTTTAAAAACATACTGCTTTTCAGTTAGGAAAGTTAATTTGCTTTATTTTTTGAACAATCATTTATATTATGTAAAATTAAATTTGTTGAGGATTTTGTATTATATAAAGTATATAAACAAAGTTCATAAATTATATATATTATGGAAACTATGAAAAGCCCGAATTACATTTATTATTATATGCTAACTAGACATTGGTAATATAAATCTAATCATTTACTGGAATAAATTGAATAAAGTAAAACAAAGGATTATTGGAAGGAATTTTATGATCAAAGTTTGATGTATCCCGATGTGAACTGCAAAGTTGTCTGTCTCGTTACCATGGCACTTATGGTTGTCTTCGGATCCGCAACCCCAACTGAAAAGACCGAGGAAGTTGACCCTACTGGAATCAACTATGCTGCTGAAGAATTTGTTGAAATCATCGGAGCAAATGCCTCACTTACAAAAAATCATGCCTAACGCAAAAGGAGACAAAGACAATTGCAGAGAATCTCATCTTAACTCAACTTTGACGCGGCTTTCCATTTCTCACATGTTCTCGTGCATCATCTGTCTGTTCACAAAGTGTTTCCTTCAAACTTTTAGTTCCCTTAAAGAACAATTCATATTTGAACACTAGGGTACTACTGCAATTGTTTTCCAGGGTTCAGGAACATCTATGCGCCTTGTCGTCAAACCGCCTATCGTCAACTTATTATTGGGAAACCTCCGGGGAAGGATCGTCGCTGCGACCATGCAGAACCACCGGAATTGTCACTTGACCCCTGCTGTGACTAACCACGACAGTTGTGAGGTCAACCAGAGTAAAACATTCCTGTTTTGGTTTTCAAACGAGTACTCAAACTTCAGGGATGTGGTGAGTAGGAATTTCAAATTAATCGAGTAATTTCTAACCCATTAAATTGTAGGAGCTTCAAACCTTGTTCGACATTTTTAGAATTGACGAGAGGATATTTAGGGAAAGGAGAGTCGTTGGGGTATGTCACAGATATATGACTTTTCAGCTTTTAAGATTTTGTGTTTTGTTCTTAGCCCTACGTCCTGATGAAGTTCCCAACTGTGGAAGAACCTCTCAAAATTATGAGCCGTAGTGTCCTTGCCCATGGTAAGGCAATAAGTTATAATTTAAGGCAGTTGACTAAAGATGTTCTATTTCATGTGCAGCCTGCTACGAGTTGTGGGGTGAGGGTCAATCTCGTGAAGATTTGGAATCGGATGTTCGATCAAACTTCTGGAGAATGGAGCCATATACGCAGCAGAGTTTTAGAATGAGAGTGGAAACTTATGGAAAAAGTATTCAACATACAGAGAAACTTGAGCATATTGATGTAAGTGACTTAACAAAGGAGAGAGTCAATTATTATTCTCCGTAATTTATTTAGACGTTTTCCTACTTACCGTGGGAGGGAAAAGTGGACCTGAAGAATCCAGAATGCAGTCTCCATTTGTTGCTCTACTACGGTCTTGACCCCAACAAAGTTCCCTCGCAACCCTACCACTGGTATTTTGGCCGATGGGTATTGAAAATTAAACAATCTTTAGCAATTTGTTGCATTAGTCTGTAAACATTATAGATTTCTGATGGACAACGACGGTTGTCTACACAAACGAGTCTGAAAACGCGTCAATTCATAGGCAACACTTCCATGGACCCACTGCTGTCACTAATCATGGCTAATCTGGCATCCGTTAAGCCTTTTGACATGGTGCTTGACCCGTTTGTTGGAACTGGCTCTATTCTTGTCGGTGCTGCACTTATGGGAGGGATAGTTGTGGGTAGTGATATTGACTTCCTCATGCTCCATGGTAGAACACGACCATCCAGGGCCAACAAGGTTTCAACAACAACTAAGCTTATTTGCCTCTCTCGTTCAGATTAACATTTATGTTGTGCTGATAGACCACACGAGAAGAAGGAGAAAGTATTCGAGGGAACATGCGACAATATGGAATGGAAAGCAAATATATCGACGTAGTGATAGGGGACGCTTCACTCCCACTGTGGAGAGATGACGTCCAATTCGATGCCATCATCACCGACCGTAAATAGTTTATATCAGACGACAAACTGAATGATTTACTCATGTCAACCCCTCTTTGTCTGACAATGCAGCACCCTATGGGATCCGGGAGCCTACAGAACGATTGGGCTCCTCGAAATCAGCAGATCTTGACTTCAAAATTAAAGAAGAACACTTGGGACGACATTACCCTGCAAAGAGAGAGTATTCACTGACTGACATTTACTGTGATCTAATGAACTGTGCTGTCCAACGTTTAAGGTTCGGTGGAAAGCTTGTTTATTGGATACCTATATCAAGGTACAATTTAGTTGCGTTACCACGACGATTTAATTACATTCGACTTTTATCTCGTACTCGTAGGGTGGAATACGATCAGGAAAAACTACCGAAGAATCCCTGCCTCAAACTAATCTCTAATGTCGAGCAAGTGTTGACTGCCGCTGCATCGAGAAGGCTTTTGGTCTTTGAGAAAATGAAGGAACCAGTTGTAAGGAGTAGAAAAGCGTTGTAATACTACGGCGCATGACAGTAATACATTTTTCTGCTTTGTTAGGAGGAATCAAATTGGCACACAGTTATTGACGCCACAGCTTTAATGTACAGATTCAAGTTTTTTGAAAATGAAAGTGGGGGAGATGCTAAAAAAATCAGGAAAGCCGAAGTATTTTCTAATTTTGGGGCAGCCACAAAACGAGGACAACTCTTTCCACCGTCATCACGCAATCTCAAGAATACTGATGATGAAATTGAAGATAATGTACCTCTTTCTTCCACAATCGAAAGGGGCAAAGTAATATAAAGCAATAATGAAACATCAATTCAGTGAATTACATACTGCAACATACATATGTAACTTTGTACCTATTGACCAGTGGTTGCCTAAAACTCAAATAAAAGCTCTCCTCATCAACAAGATAATTGATGCCATAAAACGTTTATTTTTGATTTATAATAGGACCAAAAGCAGCCACTAATCCATATTACCTTTTTTGTTGATAGTCGTGATTCACGCCAAATTCCGAACAAGTGAAGTGTGGGCGATTGGTTGTGTGTTTTACTGTTCTGCCTAGTTGCCTTGTAAAATTGACATACCGACAATACTGATAAGCTCCTATCATCGGATTGAAGTACAACGATCAGCTATTCGATTTATTTTTTAGCACATGCACCATTAATGATGATGGATGAATTATGTTTATCAAGCAAACCACGATTGAACGAAAGACTATACTAATCCTCATTTGTATTGATCAATTCTTCCGGTTTATTATAACATCAGACTTCATGATTAATTGTGTGCTTTATAACTTTACTGACGTGCTACCAGTCGGGATGACGCACCTTCCAAGAAGCACTTTCCGAAGGGATGAAAGTATCTTGACATGTGTATCCGTTGTTAGATAGTCCATAATCATAATGCATGATATTTAAAGGATAGGATCTCCATACGCTTCACACATTTGATTTTCAGTCTCCGTTACTATAAAGTTTATTAAATGCTGTTACAAAAAAGGCTTTGAGAATGGAGGAAGTGGCTATCAAGTTGACGAATCATGCAACCGGAGAAGTTTTCGAGGACACGCTGAACAGACAATCCATTAATTCTGTAAGTAATATTTTTTTGTATTTTTCCATAGGGTAGCCTTATGCTCTAAAACAGGCTACATTGCGAGATAAATTGGATTCTTTCTAGGGTCAGGGTTGTTTGAGACAACGTTGCACTGCCAGTGTCGTATTTCCACCAACCGACGTAAGACCAGTGAGAACAAAAGATGAGGTGAAAACGCAGGCCAAAGAATTTTTGCATGAATATTTCTCATCATTGTCATCTACTGGGTACGGGTTTGCATTTCATTCAATCAAACTATACCAATTAGAGCATTGTACATTGAGTTTGTTTTGCAGAGTGGGGTCAGAGGACCACACTAATCGTTTGGGTGAGGTGGAGAAAGCAATTGATGAGAAGGGATGGTACGATTTGACATTGGAAGAGCTGTCTTTCGGAGTTAAAACTGCATGGAGAAATGCTCCGAGGTGTATTGGGAGAATTCAGTGGAACAAGATTCATGTAATCTAATTATTGTAGCAATAGATGAAATACTAAGCATTTCTCTTTTCATACTACAGGTTTTTGACTGTCGCAATGTGGAAACTCCAGAGGCAATGTTTCATGCTATCTGTAAACACCTTGAGTTTGCCTCAAACAATGGCAACATTAAGTGAGACTTTGCAGAGTGAGAAAATGTTTAAGATTACAATTTGCATTTTACAATTTTAGATCAACTCTCACCGCATTTCGTCCTCGGCTGCCAGGGAAGAAGGACTTCAGAGTGTGGAATCAGCAACTCATCCAGTATGCAGGGTACAAAATGCCTGATGGAACAATTGTTGGTGACCCAGGTAGCATTGAATTCACAGAGGTGAGATAACTATTCTGACTAGGAAATGTTAGACTCATATTTGTCATGTATTCCCTTTTTATAGTTCTGTCAAAGCCTAGGCTGGAAGTCAAACCCTGGGACTTTCAACCCCCTTCCTCTGGTTCTCAGTGCCGATGGTGGACCGCCAGAAGTGTTCGAGATTCCTTCGGAGTTGATACTTACGGTCAAATTGGTCCATCCTTCGTAAGACACTGAAAACAATCACACAGCAATACCTACATTACTTTCACCTTCACCATTGCTTACAGGCATGATTGGTTTGCCCAACTTGGTTTGGAATGGTTTGCTGTTCCGGCGGTATCCAGTTTATTGTTGGACTGTGGTGGTATGGAATTTCCTGCGTGTCCATTTAATGGGTGGTACATGGAAAATGAGATAGGGTGTAGAAACTTGGGAGATGCACACAGATACAACAAACTGCCTGTAAGAAATTGTATTATTCTCACTTTCCCCAAGTCAATGCATATGTTACCTTTACATGCAGATAATTGCTGAGAAACTGAAACTGGATAAAGGTAGTCCGACTCACTTATGGATGGATACAGCCTTGGTGGAGCTGAATAAAGCTGTGCTACACAGTTTCAAACGTGCTTGTGTCACCATAGTGGACCATCATTCCGCTTCCGAACAGTTTATGCGACACTTTAGGAATGAGAATAAAAATCGAGGTGGTTGTCCAGCAGATTGGATTTGGGTTGTCCCCCCGATGAGTGGATCCCTGACCGGTATTTCCAGTAACAATCTACAAATAATGTATCCATAACAACAATTCCCCGTTATCTAGAGGTCTACCACCAAGAAATGGCTTGCTACCAACTGAAGCCCAGCTTCGACTATCAGGACAAAATCTGGACAAAGTATCAACCAACTGGAGAGGAGAAAGTGCATCAATTGGAAAACGTCCTCCCACCATGCCAAATGCCAGTGACACTCCGGACCCCTAAAGTCGGTAAACCCGATCGTCCAACTGTAAAGAATTTCAAGGTGGTGGCAACGGCCGTTTTTGTAGCTATGAAGTTGCTTCATAAGACTTTAGCCAAACGCAAGAAGGTCACCATTCTCTTCGCAACGGAGACAGGAAAAAGTGAAAATTTTGCAAGAAAGATTGGACAAACTTTGTCAAAGCATTGCAAGGTTCGTGTGTCATGCACGGATGACTATGACATCCGTGAGCTGGCCTGTGAGCAATGGGTCCTTGTGATTACCTCTACATTTGGAAGTGGTGAGCCCCCAGAAAATGGTGCTAGTTTCTCTAATCAATTGCAGTCCATGAAAACTACTGGAAAATTCTCTAAGCGGGGGTATAACGAATTATGCATGTGTTTCTTTATTTCCCACTAAATTAATCCCCTTTTCCAAAGCAGGCTACGCGTTGTACGTAGACAATCATTTATGAGACAGAATAGCACCATGCCAAACCGTGACAGTATTGAATCGGTTGCCAATAATGACACTTCTGAAAAGCTGAAGAACCTGTCGTAAGCTATTACATAATGCCTTTAAATTCATAGAGGAATACCGAGGGTGGTTCTCTAGATTTGCCGTTTTCGGTCTTGGATCATCATCCTATCCCAACTTTTGTGCGTTTGGGCATTACGTTAACAATCTTCTTGGGGACCTTGGTGCAACACGACTTTTGGAAATTCATACTGGAGATGAAATGCACGGACAAGATCAATCCTTCGCTCAGTGGGCTGACCAAATCTACGAATTGGCAACTGCAGGTCAAGCAATTGGTAATGGTGTTGGGACCAATGTCAAATTGTATGACATCCCAGAGTCTCCTAACAATTCGTCTGTAATAAGTGACAAGCCGGCATTCGAAGTTGTTGAACGTGCAGATGACTTTATTAAAGCCATCTCAACACTGTACCCAACTCGTCACATTCAGGGCTACAAAATAATTCAAAGAGATGGCTTAGACGCAGACAATGAAAAGGACTTGGGTACAATCCACGTCACGTTACAAAGCTGGGAGAACAACCCTCTGGAGTATGAAGTTGGAGATCACGTTGGTCTCTTCCCATGCAACTCTGTAGACTTGGTAAAAGGGGTTACAGCTCGTTTGATCGGACTGCCAACTCCAACAACTGCTCCAGTCTTCTTGAAGAATTCCAGTCTGGGTATGCATTGCCTTAACGTTGCAAGTAATTTTACGTAAACACTCCGTCGTACATTACCCCACAGGCTCCTACACTTTCCCACGCTGCACAGTGAAGGAATTGCTAACTCGGTATCTGGATATTTCGCAACCACCAAATACAAGGGTTTTAGAATACTTCCTCGAGTGCACTGTCAACGAAGGGGAGAAGGCCAGGTTGCGAAAACTCGTGGAGAATGGCGATACTTATCAAAGATGGAAGGACGCCTACTGGCCAACCTTGCTCAACCTTTTGGATGAATTTCCGAATGTAAAGCCGGATGCTGCCACATTATGCTCCATTCTTCCAAAACTCCAACCACGCTTCTATAGCGTCTCCTCCAGTTCGTCTCAACGTCTTGACGAAATCCAACTGACCGTGGGTCTGGTTGAGTTTGAAGTTATCAATCACTCCAAACGTTTCGGAGTTTGTTCCAGTTTCCTTAACGCAGTTCCCCTTGGGACAATTCTTCCTTGTTTCGTAAGAACATCGGAAGGATTCCATTTGCCGGAAGATGTGTCCAAACCCATGATCCTCGTCGGTCCAGGGAGTGGGATTGCTCCATTCAAAGGATTTTGCGATGAGATGCAGATGAAATTGAAAAAAGGAATTGCATTCGGACAAGTCGCACTCTATCACGGATGTCGGTACGAACGGAGTGCTCTGTACAAGCAGGAAATGACTCAACTAAGGAAAGTGACGAATGACTTCAAATTTAAAGTGGCTTACTCTCGTGTTGATGGGATGAAAAAGGTAAGAGAGTTATCAACAAACTTCTCACCAAGAACAATATGAATAATACCATTTGATTTTATAGATGTACGTGCAAGATTTGCTTCTCGCCGATGCAAAGGTCGTCATTCAAAAAATCATGGAGGAAGGCGGACATGTGTACGTCTGTGGAGATGCGAACATGGCTGAAGGGGTGTACAAAACAGTACGATTGATTATCAAAGAGCATTACAGAATGAAAGACGAAGCTGCAGAAAAATTCATGCTTCAATTGAGAGTAAGGATAAATTTATCGCTTTGACAATTTGTTCGGTTTCACAACCAAATGGTTTTCTTTATAGGATGAGAACAGGTATCATGAGGACATTTTCGGTGCATTGTACAAGGTTCCGGAGTACAAAAATGTACAGAATCTGGAACCTCGTCCATCATTCAGTCTTGGAGGAGTGGACATCAAGATCAAAAAATGGAAAAAAATATTCAATCCTCATGGCAAGGTCTAGAGCAACTTTGAAGACATCTTCACATTTAAATGTAAAATACTATTTAAATTGTAATTAAATATAATTAAATAAAAGATACATCTGAAACAACTCATCTTCTCCACTTTTTATTGGGCGTCCTTTTCTTCATTTACTTTGTTGAATGATGCATTCGGCTTTTATGATTCTCAGATCAAAAAGCGCGAATGAAAAAGTGATCAGCTGGCTGTCGGAAAAATCACTTTCTGGACGTGCAGAAATTGTTTTTGGAGAATAAAATAAAAAGAAGAATTTGACATTTAAAAAACTTTAATAAAAATCGCTACGTTTGGCAGTGTCGGAAGATGATGTCACCGGAAACTTTTATCCTTGCTTCCAGGAACTACTCTGCTGGTAATTAAACAACTTAATGATCAACCTCACTCAAGAATGAGATTGTCTCCCCCCCTTGACTTTTAGGCCTGACGCAGGGTGCAGCAGCAAAAGAGTATTTAGAAGGACTGCCCAAACTGTGTGAAAATCTTGGTCGTTCCGTCGCCTGGTCAACGTTGGACAACATGGTATCCCAACTCATCAGCGGGAGTCCGGACGAACAATGCGTGTTTGGAGCCCTGGGAGTCTTATTCGCGAAAACCAAATCCCCGGACTTTCCAACTCAGCTAGAACACTTCCTTATCCAGTTTGCCAACGTTGTGGAGGGGAACGGGACGGATCCTCAGGTCCTCCGAGTTTGTGCCCCCCTCGTTTCTGGGACGTGTGATGCCATCGTGGATCAAATGATTCGGAGGAGGAATCCGATCCTAGCAATTAATTTGATGAGGTCCATCATAGATCGGCTTCAGAAGAATCCTCGTCAACTCACCGGGGTCCATGCTTCCCTCTTACAACTCTGTCTTGCAGCTGGGACACTCAAACCAGCGCTTCCGTTTTTGTTGGATGATGTGGACGATTTTACGTCCGACATGAAGGGGGCGGATTGCAAGAATGTGCTCCTCTACTTTTACTACGGGGGCATGATTCTCGCAGGACTTAAGATGTGGGATAAGGCTATTTACTTTTTCGAAGCTGCGACCCGTGTCCCTGCTCAAACGTTGAGTCACATAATGCTGGAGGCTTATAAAAAGTATATTCTTGTCTGCCTCATTGCCTTGGGTCATGTCCCAGCACCCCATAAGTCTGCTACACAAGTTGTTAACCGGTGAGGCTGAGTCAGTCAATTCTGATATGTAATATACTCAAAATTGTCCTCTTTTTAGAATTCTCAAGCCCTCTTGTCAACAATACATTGATCTGGCCAATGCCTTCGGCACTCACAATCCAAATGAGGTCAACAATGTGGTCAGCCGTCAACAGGAAGTTTTTAGAAGGTCTTTATTAAAGCTTTATTCTCAACTCTGAATCATGTGACTAATTATTTGTCTTTTTCTTCACAGGGACAACAATATGGGCCTTGTTAAGCAGGTTAAAGTAGCACAGACAAAACTGAACATTCAACGACTGACCAAAACCTTTCTCACTTTGAGTTTGAGTGACGTCGGAGCCAGAGTTCAATTAGGAACTGCTGAGGAAGCGGAAAAGGTTATCTTGTCTATGGTTGGTATAGCAAAGTCATTGTTTTTTGTCATTTTGCTGCGTATGCTTAGTTTGTATTGTTTTTTAGATTCAGGATGGCGAGATTTGTGCAAAAATTAATCAAATGGATGGAATGGTAATCTTTTTGGATCATAAAGAACAATACGACAGTCCCAAAATGCTAGAGAAGATCGAAACCCAGGTTAGTCAAACACGACATTCAAATGAAACACTTTATAAAACCAAAACCCTTGTTATTCCTAGATTGGCAGTTGCATAGAGCTGAACAAAAGACTGCAAGAGATGAATGAAAAGCTGTCAACGAATCCAGAGTTCATTTCAAAAGTCGTATTGTCCTCTGGGGGTGGAGGTTTAGGAGGAGGGGCTGGTAATATGTTGAATATGGATGAACAGGATATGAGCGTCACCGCCGTTGCTTCGTCATCGTCAAGCGGCGCATCCACCAGCAAACTCCCTAGCTTTATTCATTAATCTTCCAATATTAGTGCATATGGAACACTTGGTTTGTCTTCGTTTGTCTGCAGAACCACAGACGTTTTTGTAAAAGACCACCGTAATTTAAGTATCAAGTTACTTGGGTCTTAAGTGAATGTGATATGTGATAGAGATTGCACATTGTCACGCACTGTACTCTTTCTTTTTATGAAACAATATATTAAAGAAGCAAAATTGATTTTTCTGTTAAGAAGCCAGAAGGGACTGTCATAAATCATTGTCATGGCATCGGGAAATTTGTTGACATCAGTCAGCTGTTTTTCATCATTCCTCCAAAACGGAATCCATCGAGGAAAGAAATTAAATAAATTATGGCAAATTACGACAAAGTGAAAATTTTAGTTGTTGGTGATTCAGGTAAGGCACGTGGACAGCTTATCTACAAAGTCTAAAACACTATTTATTTGCCATTTTTGTTTAGGAGTGGGGAAAACGTCCGCAGTCCATCTGATGTGCTTTGGTCGTCCCCTTGCTAAGCCTTCTTGGACAGTGGGAGCGGCTCTGGAGGTCAAACTCCACGAGTTTAAAGGGTACGATAGTCAACCATAACGATACTAAAGTTACAGCATGTTTTAATTTTTATTTTTAGGGGAACGCCGGCACAGAAGACATACTTTTTGGAATTTTGGGACGTTGGTGGATCCTCGGCTCACAGGAACTCCAGACCTGTCTTTTACAACGGAGTCAATGGGATCATCCTCGTTCACGACCTGAGCAATAGGAAGTCAGAGATCAATTTGCAAAAGTGGCTCATGGAGATATACGCTCGAAGTACAAATGCCAACAACACAACCATGACATCCCCCAATTCCAATCCTACCGACAATACAAACAGTTCTGGCAGTTTTTGGGGCAGCAGTACGGAGAATTTGTCATTTGATGAGTTTGACCCTGAGCTTTTTACGGGTTCCTCGTATCCACCGATTCTTGTCATAGGGACGAAGTTGGACCACTACGCCGGAGGAGGAGATGAAGACACTCTGCCAACAAGGACGAAAACCCCAAAGCCTTCTACAATTGCTCAGGAATGTGGAGCTGAGGAAATGTTCATGGTTAGTGGTACATCATCACAAATTATGATTTATGCTCGGTTGTCATGTTATTTTGTGTTGCCATGCAGAACTGTCTGGATGCCAAGTCCATTTCTCCTGGTTCGACTGCGGCGGTCAAGCTTTCACGATTTTTCGACAAAGTCATTGAGCGCAGATATCACAGAGAGTCAGGTTCTCACGGACTCTACGATAGAAGAAAGTTGTACACATCATCATCCTCCTCCCGTTTGTTCTAATGCAAATCCCTACACACGTCGATGAAGTCATCTCATACCATAAAATCTGCAGTACCTGTGTTGTCTTGTGATAATGGTTAAAAATAATGCGTTTATTGTTATTATTACCTAACATTAGAACGAAATGTGATGAGATCACCCTGCAGTGATCCATCTTCTTTGAATTCCATATACGCATTATAGTATTTGTGTTTTGACTTGGATAAGCTGTTAGCTAATAAAAGCTTACGGAAACAATGCAATTAGGTAATGAGGTAGGCAAGTCTCAGTTTGCCTCACGAAAAGCCATGCAGGGGATAGCATTAACTTGACTCGATAAGATGGGATTTGCGAGATACAGTTGACGATAACCTAATCCTTCCCAGCATTTCACCAATAATAATCACAGCCACTCTTGGTTGACCCGAGCATGGCTTTCTTAAAAAGGATATTTCTAGTTCAATGTCTCGTATTGGCACTGATGACAGTGTTTTCTCAAGGGGTAGATGCCAACTCTTCCGGCGAGGAGCCTGACTTTGACTGTTCGGGCCTCCGAGACGGGAACTATCCGAACCCTGAAAATTGTACGACGTTCTTCAACTGTAAGAAAGGGAAGGCCAAAGTCAAACATTGTCCAAACCCTTTGTACTTTAATCCACGCTACGGGATGTGCGACCTTCCTGAACATGCAGGCTGTGCAGCTGGTAAATCATATTATCTCTTTAACCTTAAGACCCTAAAAGCTACTTCCTTTTTCAGCCATCACCACAACAACGACGACCACACCCCCGCCTTTATTCAAGTGCGAAGGAAGGGCGGATGGGACGTACCCGCATCCATTTGATTGCGAGTATTACATTCGGTATGACATTCACAGGAGAAAGTGGTTGGGGCATGTTGAGACTTTGTTGTGTGAATAGGTGTCACAAGGGCGATTCTTTGATTATCAAGTGTCCTCTTGGCTTCCACTACAGTTACGAAGAGAAGGTCAGTAATTTTGTTTGATTCAGTTGATCTGGTTACTTTTAAGTGCATTCTTGTCATTGAGTATAGCTTTGCGACTGGCCTTACAACGCAAAGTGCGAGGTGTCGCTACCAGATCCTGAACCCGAGACTGACTTTGACTGCTCGGGACGACCTGATGGCAACTATGCCAACCCTACAAATTGTTCAACATTTTACTCCTGCGTTGCTGGAGTGGTGAGGTACGAAATGCCCTGTCCTGCAGGTCTTCACTACAGGCCTTCGACGGACGTAAGATTTCTATCTCGCTCCTTATCAATTTGTGATTATCTTCTTCTTTTATTAGAGTTGTGAGTACCCTGCGGATGCAGGATGCGAAGTTTCTAACACTACCACTACCAGACCAACAACTACGACCACTACAACCACACCTACGACTACCACCCCCACGACTACTACCACTTCCACCACACCCACAACTACCACTTTCACCACGACGCCTACGACTACCACACCTACAACTACCACCACAACACCTACAACAACCACACCCACGACTACTACTACCACCACAACAACCACACCTACGACTACTACTACCACCACCACACCCACAACACCCACAACTACTACCACAACCACACCTACAACAACGACTCCCTGGCCTGACTACGGATTCAATTGCACAAACCTTCCGAATGGAAATTATCCAAACCCTGCCAATTGCTCTACATACTTTACCTGTACGGAAGGTAGGACAGAATTCATGCCCTGCTATGACGATCTTCACTACAATCCTGTCACAGATGTAAGTTTGGTTCAAATTCCGTTGTCATTTTGTACAACCCCAATTATTATTCCCTCCAGCAATGTGACTTCCCGTGGCTGGCAGGATGTGATCCACGTTACGCTCCAAGCAGCACAGTTACTGAAGATCCAGAGACGCCCACTGACTCAACTCCAGATGATCAACCTACAACTACAGAAGAAGAGGACGCTACGACAACCTCCCGACCAGACCACGGATTCAATTGTACGGGAAAGGACGATGGAAATTACCCGAATCCTGATGACTGCACTACCTTCTTTTCTTGTTCTGGAGGGATAACTTACCTCATGGATTGTCCTGCAGACCTTCACTACAATCATGAGCAGGATGTAAGTTTTCAAACCAATTCCAGCATCTGTAGTTTCTAATAAATATGTGCATGCATATCTACAGAAATGTCTGTACCCATGGGAGGCAGGATGTGATCCAAACTACAGTACCATTCCCGACAATAACACTACCACGACAGACCCAAGCCCTACCGATTCATCTACTGGCGAAACCACAGAAGAAAGTGGGGAAGTAGAGACTACCACGATGGATCAAGAACCTCCTAGCAGCACTGATGAGGCATCAACATCGGAGGATTATCACGATTCGACGACGGGTTCTGACGACAGGGAAACCTCAACTATAACTCAAGAGCCCATAGAAACCACCACCGAAGAAGACGAAGTTACCACCACCGTCACACCCAACACAACCATCACACCCAACACAACCGTCACACCCATCACAACCGTCACGCCCATCACAACCATTACACCCAACACAACCGTCACAACCGTCAGACCCATCACAACGACCCATGATCCTTCCGACTTCTGCTGGGGAAAGCCTTGTGGGACGTACCCATCTCCTGATGCCTGTCATGAGTATATAATTTGCGAAAACCAAACTTCCACCGTCCATACTTGTCCTCCACCCCTCCTCTTCAACCCTGACATTCTTACATGTGACCTTCCTGAAAGAGTGGACTGTTTCTCATGCCAAGGTCGAGAGAACGGCATCTACCCAAATGACAAAAACTGCATGACCTTCTACATGTGCTCATGTAGAGGAGTGGATTCCCCCATCGGAGAACCCGTTTTGTACAACTGCCCAGACAACCTCGTTTTCAGACCTGACAGCTTCTTCTGCGACTGCAGGGAAAACGCAGAGCAGTTCTGTACCCACAATGAGTTTCCACCCACTGACACAACCCCAGAAGAACAGCCTGAGACTACAACAGAACGGGCCACAACGACGACCCCACGACCAGACGAATTCAATTGTACGGGAATGCAGGATGGGAATTATGCGAATCCTGCCAACTGTTCGACTTATTATGCTTGCTCAGGAGGGATAACCTACTTCATGCCATGTCCCTCTGGACTTCACTACAACCCTGACCAGGATGTAAGTTTTCATTAGAGAATGGTTGCATCCGTCATTTTAT